>CAUYLG010013168.1:0-74770 GCA_963573385.1 Cacajao melanocephalus | reverse complement strand
CACTCCAGCCTGGATGACAGAGCAAGACCCTGTCTCAAAAACAAAAACAAAAAGCTAACTCAGGAGGAGCTGCCTGTTAATCTAATTTCCCCATCCTGCTTTTCTGGAATTACCCACCAATCCACCTCACCACTCCTGCCCATCCAAGGTTAAAAATTGACCTTAGGGCAGATCCTGCCACACTCTTCTGGAACAGAAAAGCTGACAGTTGTCTTGATTTCAGAATATTGCCCTACTAACTAAACAAAAAGTAAAGATAAAATTGATGGACTGGATTGTTGTTAAGATAAATACTTCTAAGACCTGGATTTGGAGCAAATGAGGTGGACTGTTAGTACTCTGCTTCCAGTGTTAAAGTTCTAGTGTTTAAGGTGTTAAAAGAAAGCTTCAGACAAATTAAATTTAACAGAGTTTAATTAAACAAGAAAAAAATAATTTGCGAATCAGGTGGCTTCCAGAATCACAGCAGATTCAGAGAGACCTAGGGATGCCTTGCGGCCAGAACAAATGTATAGACAAAAAAAGTAAAGTGATGTACAGGATTCGGAAGTGTACAGAAAGAGCTGGATTGGTTACAGGTTGGCATTCACCTTATTTGAACACTCAGCAGTGTATGAGTGGTTGAAGTATGGCTGCTGAGATTAGCCAAGACTCAGCTATTGTTACATACGCATACTCCTAAGTTAGGTTTTCAATCTTGTCTGTTAAGTTGGGTTATAGTTTGTCCACAAGGACTCAAATATGCAAGTTGAGGGTCCTCCACAGGCCGTATTTCATTCACTTTAACAAAAGGTAAAAATAAATTACATAGTCTAGACAAACATAGGTTAAACTCTAGACAACGTAACTGTATTCCTTGAGAAAACAGTAAGACAATACCATCACTATCCTATATGTATAAATTAGCAAGAAGGACAAAAATACACACCGGATCAAAAAACTGCCAACTTAAACATTCACATGGAGCTCGCTGCCCATTTCTTTGGATAGCATTTGATTTGGAGTAGATAAGAAGTCTCCCTCTAGCCCTCTGCTCCCTCTTCTAGCTTTCAGTTCATGCTGCTTCATCCACCTAATTGTGCACCACACTTACCCTGCAGCTGTCTTTGTTAACCTATCTTCCTCTACCCACCTTCTCTGTCTACCTCTCATTTTTACTTTTGTCCTACCTCTGCTGCCTACTCTGCTGGGATCCCTTCTCCTATCTAAGGGTCTCATCTTTATGTCCTGTGGGAATGGGGTCGAGCCTGGGGGTCCAGGAAGGTTTCCTTCCCGCTGAGCCCTGGAAAGGCTCTTTTCCAGGGACTGAGGCGGCAAGGAACAGAATAGTCCTTATTAAAGGCCAGACACCACACTTGGCACTTTATCTGTGCTGTCTCATTTAATGCTCACAGTAATCTTTTCTGGAAGCTCACTTTACTTTTTTACAAATAATTTGAAAACTAAAGCCCAGAAGCATTAGGTAATTTATCCAAGGTTAACACAGGAAGTGCAGGACTGAACCAGGACATAAGCCCAGATCTGTCTTGTCAGCTGCACGATGCTGTCTTCAGAGTATGTCAAGTGAAGCAGAAACAAACTTTTCCATGGAACATGGTCTTGAGTTAAACCTATCAATACTCAGAAGAAACAAATGGAGCTTGTTAAGAGCTGTAGGTTATGCAACAATTTATCTTGGTAATCTTAATAATTATGTATTTTAAATTATTATTTCTGAATCCAAGTTCCACTAAGATACTTTTCTAAAAAATTAGAGCATCTCTTTTCATAACCTGGAATGTTTTCTTTGAGAAATTCTATTGGAAATGGTGAGTAGTTACCAGTTGGCTCTCAGTTGCATAGCGAACCTTCTATGGGTAAGAACTTTCCTATGAATATCACAGTTTCTCCTTGTTTCTTTGGAGACTGCATCAGATGCCAACTAGGAACTGAATGTACCAGGAACACAGCTATCCTTGTACCCACTTCACCCCCACCCCCTTAGAAGTGAGAGGCATAATAGTAACAACAATCACAATTACAGCAACAACCATGAACGATTATTGAGAATTTGTTACGTGCCAGATATTCTAGGTGACCTCACCTATGACTATTTTTCAAATTTTCATACTTTAAGAAAAGTGATTACCTTTCTGATTTGCATTGATTATGATATTATGCACATTTGCCAACTTTTTTGATGGGGGGTCTATACATGTAAAATATAGGTCTGTTAGTATCTGTATCCCATATTTATATTTTTGACATTTATGGTCATAAAAAGAAATAGCAGAACACATCTCTGAAGATTCTGGCAGACAATCTGTGGTGGAGGTTTTGAATTCTTGTCTGCAAGCACAGAGTCTTCCAAAGCTTTGCTTCTGGACATGGGGATCTGTGGACCTGCAACATCAGTGTCATCTGGGAGCTCATTAGAAATAGTCTCAGAATTCACCCCAGGCACACTGGACCAGAATCTGTATTTCAATAAAATCAGGGGTGCCTGTGCTTATTATAGCTCATATCTAGAAGGTTACCCTAGATCAGGCACAGTGGCACACGTACACACATATAATCTCAGAGCTTTGGGAGGCTGAGGTGGGAGGATCATTTGAGGCCAGGAGTTCAGAGACCAGCCTAGACAATGTAACAAGACTCTGTCTCTTTAAAAAAAAAACAAAACAAAAAAAAAACCACACACATTAGCCAGGCATGGTGGTGCAGGCCTATAGTCCCAGCTGCTTGGGAAACTGAGATGGGAGGATCACTTGAGTCCAAGAGTTTAAGGCTGCAGTGAGCTATAATCGGGCCACTACACTCAGCCTAGGCAACAGAGTGAGACCTTGTATGTAAAAAATAAAAATAGAAATAGAAGATCACCCTGTGTTACTACCTGTCAAGCAATATAATTTTCTTCTGCAGATTACTGGAAGAATTGGTTCGGAAAGAGAAAGAATTGCAAGCACTCCTTCATCGAGCTATTGAAGAAAAAGACCAAGAAATTAAACACCTGAAGCTTAAGTCCCAACCCATAGGTGAACAGCAGTAAATTTTCTAGTAATACTGTTCAGCCAGGCTGCCACAAAAAGCCAAGAAAGCCAACAAGAAGTTTTAATTGTGGCTAAGTCAGCATTTGTCTCTGCTGCCATGACTGCAAGCAGGAATTGCTTTAAAAAAAAAATCCAATTTTTAACTGTAGCTTATAAGAAACTCATTTATATGAAACTCACTGCGCTTATAAGAAACTCATTTCTTATAAGTGCAGTAAAAATAGATTATTCGTAATCATTTTTCCTGAGATTATGTATTACTGCAGTATTTAGGGCTCTCCATGTTTTTGGTCTTTCTTTATTTTTAAAGATTTCACAATGAGATTACTACAATAAAATAATACTAGTTTTTGTTATTTTGCGTTTACATTGTGCATATTCTAGCTTTTTTCCTTATAACTTGAAGAGGCTTAAATAGAATAAAGATGTAGTAGTAAAAAGGCATAGGTTGGGAGAATCTTATTTAGCCCATTTAGAGGAAAACAGAATTCACAATTATTTGTCTAAATACATGGCTCTTCCATAGTAGAAAAAGAGATTGTTGTATAGTTCTCTGCTAATTGTGTTTATCTTTATTGCATGAAAACACAAAGTATAATTTTGGTACACAGAGTTTATCCTAAGAAACCATAAAATTGATATGAAAGTATAACGTAGGAGTATCATTTTATTCTTGCTCTTGCTCCTTGTTTACTAGTAAATTCACTAGTCTGAGTTTTATTCATATTATCATTTATACTGTCAATCTCAATTGTTTCTATGAACTATTCTCTGATAGAGCAAAATCTTGTAAAGTATCAGTAAATGTCTGTTGATTGTGAGGGTTGTTGAGGGAAACTAAGAATATCTTCCCAAAATTCTGTTCTAGAAATTCCTGAGTTGCCTGTATTTCACCTAAATTCTCCTAGCACAAATACCGAAGATTCTGAACTTACCGACTGGCTGAGAGAAAATGGAGCTGATGAAGACACTATAAGCCGGGTAAATAAAACTGCCTGTGGGACAAGTATTCTTTCACTTCATTTCATAATGTTGAGTGCCTGCTATATGACAGGCATGGGGATACATGAGTGAGCAAGTCAGACCCAGCCCTGCCCTCCTGAGGCTTATAGACCAGGGTAGGCACGTGATAATCAGGTAACTCCACAGATACAGATTGTGATTCGACACTGGCAAATTCTATGAAGAAAAAGGTATCAGGTGTTATTAGACAGGAAGAAACAGGCTGGGGAAGGTTCTTGGAGAATGGGATGAATGAGGGAATAAACAGGCCAATTGCATGTTCGGGAGAGGTGTGGGAGAGAGGCAAGGGAAGAACCTTGTGCAGGGGGCTGTAGTATGCACGAAGACAATGAGGCAGGCAAAAGCTCTGTGGTCCCGAGATCCTTAGGAATTTTATATGTTTGTAATGAAAACCAGAAAGAATGGGGAAAAAAAAATCAAGACAGAACTAAAAGAAAAAAATTCTTTCTAATTCTTTATTTTTATTTGTTTGGGAGACAAGGTCTTGCTCTGTTACCCTGGCTGGAGTTCAGTGATCATAGCTCCCTGCAGCCTTGACCTGCTGAGCTCAAGTGATCCTCCCACCTTAGCCTCCTGAATAGTTAGGACTACAGTCATGAACCACCATACCCAGCTAATTTAAAACAAAATTTTAGAGATGGAGTCTTGCAATGTGGCCCAGGCTGGTCTTAAACTCCTGGCCCCAAGTGATTCTCCCACCTCAGCCTCTCAAAGTACTGGTTTTATAGGCATGAGCCACCATACCAGGCCTGTTTGTTAAATGTTTAATTATTTTCAACATTATTAGACTTCACTGGGCAGCAGCTATTTTATTGCTTCTTAATAAAATGAATCTAGGTGAACTTATTTCAGAAGCATTTTCTATACAAACCATACTATACCTATAATAATCTAATTCCTCTCTGCTCCGTATAGAATTTTTGTTGTTGTTTTTTGAGACAGAATCTCACTCTGTCACCCAGACTGGAGTGTAGTGGTGCAATCTCAGCTCACTGCAACCTCCATCTCCCAGGTTCAAGCAATTCTCCTACCTCAGCCTCTTGAGTAGCTGGGATTACACCACCACACCCAGCTAATTTTTTGTATTTTTAGTGGAAACAGGGTTTCACCATATTGGCCAGGCTGGTCTTGAACTCCTGACCTCAAGTGATCTGCCTGCCTCAGCCTCCCAAAGTGCTGAGATTACAGGTGTGAGCCACTGCACCCGGCCTCTATAGACTTTTGTAATGAGCATGAATAGCATTTATGTTTTAAGATGATATGAACACATAGGCATACATTAAAAGGTTGTAATATTTAATAGAAAGGACCTCTTAATACCATATTGTTTTAATTTGTTTTATATTTAAATTTGAAAAATAACCAAGAATAAAGGTATCTCTTCCTCTGACTTGATACGTTATTGATTAACTAAATAGAATTTTGGGCCACCTTAGAAATCGACATTTAACAAGTTACAGCTGAATAAATTTAAACAACTCCAGAATATACATTCTTCTAACTTAGGCTCAAACCCCAATTAAGGAATAGTAATGGATAATCTACTAAATATTGCCCTTTTTATTTGATTTAAAAATAAAAGCTTCAGGCCAGGTGTGGTGGCTCATGTCTGTAATCCCAACACTTCGGGAAGCATAGGCAGGAAGACTGCTTGAGGCCAGGTGTCAGAGATCGGGCTGGTCAGTATAGTGAGACTTTGGCTCTCTCTCTTAAAAAAAAAAAAAAAAAGTAAAAATTTAAAAATGTAAAGGTTCAGTTTAAATTTAGGACTCTGCTTTTATGGTGAAGGATAGTCAAGTGCCTTTGCTTAACCATGAAAAAATAAGTTCGAAAAGTAAGTATAGACTGTACCTTTCCAGGAACACTTTTTATCCAATTGAGAATAAACAAAGCTGCATAGTGCTGAACCTCTTAAATACAAGCATTTGCTTTTGAACAGCAGATGTGATGACAAGTGAGTCTCATCTGTTCATTAGCAGACCATTCAGAAGTTCTGTGTCACTTGTAATCTTTTTGCATTTGGAAGTCAATATGGATGCATTTTTTGTTTGTTTGTTTGTTTGTTTTGAGATAGAGTTTCATTCTGTTGCCCGGCTGGAGTGCAGTGGTGCAATCTTAGCTCACTGCAACCTCCACCTCCCGGGTTCAAGCAATTCTCCCTCAGCCTCCCAAGTAGCTGGGATTGCAGGCACGTGCCACCACACCCAGCTAATTTTTTGTATTTTGAGTAGAGATGGGTTTTCACCAGGCTAGTCTCCAGCTCCTGACCTTAGATGATCTGCCTGCCTCAGCCTCCCAAAGTGTGGGGGTTACAGGCGTGAGCCACTGCAGCTGGCCTGGATGCATTTCTTTGTATTTATTGAGTAATAGGGAGGCCTTTCCCCTAATGATCCTGGAATACTATGTTTTTAGTAGATTTCCTTCTACATTTATTTTTAATTATAGTCAGTATTTACATTATGAATAGAGTTTTGCTATTAAAGTTATATGAAACATCTTACTTTTGTGCGTATTCTACTTTCTCTACAGTTTTTGGCTGAAGATTATACACTAGTAGATGTTCTCTACTATGTTACACGTGATGACTTAAAATGCTTGAGACTAAGGTACCACTTTTCTTTCTGTTGTCACAATGGAAAGTGCGCCTAGCTAAGATCAAGAAGAATGAGTACCTACCTAGGCTGGGTTTCTAATTAGCTTTGCAATTCTGGATAGAGCTCTCTAGCTCTTAGCTGCTCTGAGTAAACTGAGTTAGTTGGACCATACTATTTTTGAGGGCTCTAATAACCAATATTTCTGTATTAGTAAGTGAAAATCAACTGGAAGGTTTTTTTAATAATATGCAGACTAAGTCCATGCAGATATTGCAAAGCTGCCTTAAACAAATGCTTTTATTTAGTCATGATAGTGTTATACTTAATAAATATTTTGAGGAGATGCTGATTTGCCCTCCAAAAATCTGATATAATCTGATATTTCTTATTAATTAAGGCCAAGCATATAACGATTATACCCACTATTATAAAGACAAATTTCAAAAATGTTGAAAATCTAAAATGATGGTTTGGGACATAGCACTTTGTGGGAGTGAAAAGGGGAGGAATGGAGGGATGATGAGAAAATATATACAAAAAGAATACATAATGACTGATCAGACTTTGGGATCTTCCTGTTCTGACCAGAGCAGATGAAAGCTAAGAAGTCACTTTTCTGTTTCAAGGGCAATGTTTCCAATGAAATGTTCTCTTCACCATGTTCTTGTGTCTTTCAACAGGGGCGGGATGCTGTGCACACTGTGGAAGGCCATCACTGACTTTCGAAATAAACAGCCTTGACTGTTGCTCAATTTAATCTTCAATGGAAATTCTCAAAATTAATACAGAGCTGATCTTGTTGGGGGCGGGAAAATCGAAGGGAGAGGAGAAAGGAGCTGCACTTTACATCCAGTATTTGTTTACTCATGTTAAAAAAAAACAGCAGACAAAACACACTGAAATTTCCTAACTACTTCTATTTCTATAATTTTTAAGGACTCTTAAAATAATCCTGAACATTAGAACCCTAATGTTCAGGAAGATTTTAATCTCAGCATTTTTATGGAAATATTTTTAATGCAGCAGCTATTGCACTTCAGCCAAATGTTTATTTCACACAACACAGATATAACATTTCATGTGATTATGCACCACTGGAACAAAACCAAAATGTGACCATAACTTTTTAGGCTTCTGTGTGTTTGTAAGATGCTCTAATAATCTGAGTAGAAATGCGTAATTTCGATTACTGTATAAAGTTTATGTTTTTTTAAGTGTGCAGAATCTGAGATCAATGGTTTTTACTTATCTGTGTTAGTTGTAATATTGACTGTTTTGTAAGTTGTTTCTGACCTATAGTACATTTGTTTGAATCGTTTATGTACTACTGAACTGTACCAGTTGCACATGCCTGAACCATAGTAATGTTAGCTTGTTCTAAAGCTATCCATTGTGTCATATTCACTCTAAAAATTAAAAAGACGCTCAACATACTGTTTTGATAACTTCTGAAGAATTCTTATTTTGTGTTGATGAACTAGATAATCTGCTGTGTTAAATTTCCAGTCATTTCTCCAGCTGTAACATAAAGTAGAATCTGTCTTCTATTCAAACAGACAGCTAACATCCAGGTTGTTCCTTGGGGGAACGGAGGTTAAGAAAGAGGGTAAGCCTGGGCAACAAAGTGGGACCCCATCTCTACAAAAACTCAAAAAAATCTGCTAGGTGTGGTGGTGCACATCTGTGGTCCTAGCTATATGGGAGGCTGAGGCAGGAGGATCACGTGAGCCCAGGAGGTCGAGGCTGCAGTGAGCCATGATTGTGCCATTGCACTCCAGCCTGGGCAACAGAGTGACACCTTGTCTCAAAAAAAAGAAAGAGGATGAAGAAAAAAAAAGAATAAAGGAATGTCAGTATATTTTTCTCAATGCCCCAGGTTATCTTGGATGACTATTATGTATCTTAAGGGTTCTGCAAAGACCATCTTAATGGAAAGTACTGCATTTTTTGTTGGTTGTTTTTTGTTTTTTTTGTTTTTTGTTTTTTTTGAGACAGAGTCTCGCTCTGTTGCTCAGGTTGGAGTGCAGTGGTGCAATCTCAGCTCACTGCAACCTCCACCTCCCGGGTTCAAATGATTCTCGTACCTCAACCTCCTGAGTAGCTGGGATTATAGGTGTGCCCCACTACACCCATCTGATCTGTGTTTGTGGTAGAAATGGGGTTTTGCCATGTTGGCCAGGCTGCTCTTGAACTCCTGGCCTCAAATGACCCACCTTGCCCTCCCAAAGTGCTGGGATTACAGGTGTGAGCCACTGTGCCTGGCCAATAATACTGCATTTTTCTGCCTCCTTAATTTTCTCATATTTGGATATTTTTATTTATTTTAAGCTGAATAGTGTATTATTATGAGCCTGCCCATATTTATCAGAGGAAGTCTAATGCTCCTAGATAGATAAATGAAATACATTTTCTTACAAGGGAACCTATTTATTAGGAAGGATAGAAATAACATAGAGCTGTTTATGTATCATGATTTCACTCGTATATAAGAGTGTTTGACAAAGCAGAAGTCATCTTTATTTTGATGTGAAAATCAAGGTACAGTATATTTTATATTGCATTGGAGTATTTAAAACATTCTCACTAATGTTTTCTGATTGATTGAGACAGGGTCTCGCTCTGTTGCCTAGACTGGAATGCAGTGGTATGATCACAGCTCACTGCAGCTTTGCCCCTCTGGGCTCAAGCAATCGTCCCACATCAGCCTACAGAGTAGCTGGGACTGCAGGGGCACACCACTACACCCAGCTAATTTTTAAATTTTTAGTAGAGGTGGGATCTCAGTATGTTATCCAGGCTGGTCTTGAACTCCTGACCTCAAATGATCCTCCTGCCTTGGCCTCCCAAAATGCTGGGATTATAGGTGTGATGCACTGCTTCTGGCCTCTTTTTTAACATCCTAATTTGGAGGACAGAGTTGCCTCTTGTATCCTGTGTGGATATTCTGAAAGAAGTGAGGTGTAAATTCAGTGATGTCAGTTGGCTCACACTGAAACACAGAGAACGATCTTTATTAAGCCACAGTTCATCTTCCCAGTTCTAATGGTGAAGTGTTTCTTTTAACTGTATATAGGGTCAAGCTACCCAACTTAAACCAAATCTTCAATGATACACCCTTTCCTTGGGTGCCTTCCTCTTACCCTGTCTTTGTGAGCAGATGAGCCTCTGTCCCTACATGGTTCATAACACATTCCCAGGCCAACACCATTAGCCATTTGTCAGAATTTTGGGTCTCAGGCACAAAAGAAGACAGTTCCATTATGGAAGCCTCCATTATGGAAAGGTTTGCATTTGAAACACTTTTAGGATCGATCTACACCAGTGATTCTTCTTAACTCAGCTTCATATTAAAATGACTTAGACGCTTTTCAAAACTATTGATGACACCACCTTGGAAAAACTGGGTTTTTGTTGTTGTTTGTTTTTTCTTGAGACAGAGTCTCACTCTGTCACCCAGGCTAGGGTGCAGTGGCACTGCCATAGCTCACTATATCCTTGACCTCCTGGGTCCAAGTAGTCCTCTCACCTCAGCATCCCAAGTCGCTGGGACTACAGGCGTGCGCCACCATGCCTTGCTAATTTTTTTATTTTTTGTAAAGACAAGGTCTCACTATGTTGCTCACTCTGGTCTCAAACTTTTAGGCTCAAGTGATCCTCCTGCCTCGGCCTCCCAAAGTGCTGGGATTACAAGCATGAGCCACTGTATCCAGGTAGAAAACTGTTTTTACTGGTCTGGGGTGGGGCCCAGATGCCCTTTTTAAAAATTAGTTTCACAGGTGATTTAACATGATCAAGCCTCACCTCCTTCTTTCAGGTGACAGCCGGAGAGGGAAATGGAGAGCCCCCTTTCCATAGAAGGAATAGCAAGATGTTTAACATTCATCATTTGTTTACGTAGCAGGAGGCTATACACATAGGCCTGAAGCAAAACTGTGACTCAGCTTGTGACATGGGACAAATTAATCAGCTTCTCCAAGTCAGTTTCCCTATCAGTGAAATGGAGGAAATGATGTACCTTCACACGGCTGTTATAAGATGTAAATAAGAAAATGCAGGCCAGGCGCAGTGGCTCACGCCTGTAATCCCAGCACTTTGGGAGGCCGAGGTGGGTGAATCACTTGAGGCCAGGAGTTCAAGATCAGCCCGGCCAACATGGCGAAACCCCATCTCTACTAAAATTACAAAACTAGCCAGGTGTGGTGATGCATGCATGTAATCCCAGCTACTCAGGAGGCTGAGGTACGAGAATTGCTTGAACCCTGGAGGCAAAGGTTGCAGTGAGCCAAGATCATGCCACTGCACTCCAGCCTGGATGACAGAGCAAGACTCTGTCTCAGAAAAGACAATGCAGGTAAGGTGGTCAGTACAATGCTTAGCATATAACACACACTGAGATATGCTTGGTATTGTCATCACTTACCCTTCATTTAAAATTATGTATTAAATACTGGGTACTACATCTTGTGGTGCACCAACAAGATATGGTTCTTTCCCCTGAAGTTTCTTGTCAAGGAATCAAACAAAGCAGAAGCAACAGTGGTGCAGTCAGTGCTATAGTTACATTTACTGTCAGAAGGGGTCAAGGAAAGCTTTCCAGAGGAGCAAAGGTGCAGAGCTGAGCCTGCAAAGATGGTTTGGAACAGAACAGTTATGTAGGGGTGGTGGCAGAAGTGTTACAAGAGAAACAAAACAGGAATTTGCTGGGAGAAGTAGATCTAACATTCCCTTTTAACTGCATTTTGATCTCTTTCTCCAAATTATGTCATTGGATACTTGGTTTCATTCATCCCTAGGCCACCACATAAAAAAATTGGGCATTGAGGAATTATTATTAACCCATATGAATGCCCACTGTGTGTGAGGCACGGTAGCAATGCAAAAGACATATATATATATACCATGCCTACCAAGTTCAGAATGCAGGCAGGGCACATCATGTCATCAAGAACATCTGCAACTTGTGAGCAAATGAAATAACTGATAGTTCTAGACTTTAGGAACACCCTGTAGAGAAGTAGAGGACAAAGTCCCTACTACCAAAAATGTGCATCAGATTGAGGAGGCAAATTTGCAATAAATCATATTTTAACAGCTGGACAAGCAGGAAGCCCAGCAAGCCCTGGTGAGGTCCAAAGGACAGGCATGCTGGGAGCCAGGGCAGAAGGAACAGCTTCATGGAGGAAGTAGACCTTAACCTGGGCCCCGGAGGGAAAGTATTGTTAAATATGTAGGGATTAGGGAAGTCACTTTGGGCAGAGCGGCTTCAAGAACAAAGGCTAGAAAGCAGGGATTTGAAAGGTGTTCTGGAGAATTAACAACTCCATTGGCTAGAAATATGAGCTACAGAGTTGAAAAGTGGAAATGGGTAGTAGAGTGCTCAGGGCCCAATTAGGAGGTGGTGGTGGTGATGGTGGAGAGGTGGAGTTAATACTTAATTATGTAGGAACAGGGAATCTCTTAAGGTTTTTGAGCAAGGGAGGGGTGTGTGTAAAGTGGCTGTATATTGCAAGATTAATCTGGTTTGGAACATATTGAATTAACGGCAGGGTATCTTAATAGAATTGTGCAGAAACCATTCGAAATGTATTAGTGGAAGTCAGGAGTGAGGTTAAGGATATATATTCTGGATTTGAGAGTCACTGGGATCCAGGATGGAATAGTAAATGAGGGCTGTGAGAGACAGTAAAGATAGGCTGTGCTTACAATTTGAGGATGGTAAAAATACCAGGTAGGGGTTAGAAGGGAGGAAGAATCTGAGTCAACAAAGACGAAAGGTCTGCTACAGAGGAATGAGAAAAACCAAGCCAATGCTAGACCAGGAGCAAGGTGATTAGAGGATCAAGTGCTGAAGAAACTCTAGGGGCAGAAAGTCTAGGGGAACGATGGATTTAAAAATACATAATTTTATGTGTATATATAGGCAAGAAAAAATATATAGCTTTTTTTGAAAAATAATGGCACCAAAATCCACATTTCTTTTCATTACCTTTGGTGAACAAAACATACATCAACAGATTCAGGAGGGTGGGAAGTTAAAGAAAGAAAGACATTTTCAGAATCAAAGAGTCTTGAATGTGTTTATTGGGGTAGAGCCCCTGGGTACAGAAACATTTAGGGATTAGGGAGAAAAGGGATGATGTTTTGAAGGAGGCAGGAAGGAAGTAAATGGTGTTAGGAGGTTCAGCTCCTCCCCTGGAATGGGGAACCCTGAAGATTTGGAAAGATTCTGAGATGGATGTGGGAGCTCCAGACAGATGGCTTCCATGTTGCAAGTAAAGTACAACTTGAGGTACAACGTGATGGTGTTTGACACTTAACAGATGTCATCCAATTTCTGCAGAGTCACTCAGCAGCCTGCCCTGTTGTTGTAGACACCTCCTTAGGTTTGGAACACACTGTCTATACAGGGGCTACGTGCAGGATTTTGGTGTGTTTCTTATTTCATTTATTTTTGTTTAAGTTGTGGCAGACAAATATAGGTTATCAAAAGAATGGGACAATGAGTAAGCACACACCAAACTAAACAAAACAAAACAAATAGAAACATCACAAGCCTTGATTCTTTTTTTTTTTTTTTTGGTCAAAGAACTCATTGGTTGATTTAAGTCGGTGGTAAATCAGAAGGCTGAAAATAAATCACCTTCCTTCTCCAGGGTTCTTCCTGATAGTTCAATTCTCTAAATTCAGCTATCGGCTAAGAGAGTATTTCTGACGCTCAAAGAAAAGTGTCTTAAACGCTGATGTTTTAACACAGTAGGGGGAAAAAAAACATCTTTGCTAAGGCCCAAGCTGAGGTCAAAAACTACCTCTGGTCACCTGGTGCTTTATTTTTATTTATTAGAAGTCTCTGATAAGACTGAAATGAATGTGATTTAGGAATATCACATTCTAAATGACCAGTTTGCCTATTCCGTTATAGAAATGGCACTATGAGAAAATTCATCATCACAGACCATAGCAGAAGTGTTCTTTGGTTAAATCTCCACCTAGTCATCCAGAAAGCCAGTAAGTAAACCAAATAAAAATAGTTCACTGATCTCAGAGTGGCAAGTTTTGCATGCAAAGATCGTGAAACTTGTAACCCTAGCAAGAAATCCAATACTGTTCTCACACTCTCCTGGGTGTCCAGTGCTGCTGCAGTCCTTGGGAGAGTTTGAAACTGTTTAGAGCTTGCTGGTTATCTTCCGCCAAGCCAGAGTGTGGGAGTGCATTTTAGTATCACCATGCGGAACTGGTCGCTGCTTGATTTTGTTCAGTATGTTTCCATTCGTGTAGGCTTTTTCCCCCTTCAGCATTTTGTTGCTTATCCTTGAGAGCGAAATTGGTTTTTCCTCGGCTAATAATCTGTTTCTTTAAACAAAGAAAAATTTGTTACCTATTGCTTTTTTTGTTCTGGTCTTCCTGAGCAAGTCAGAAGTCACAAGGTCGTTTACTAATCGAAAACCAAGAAAAAGAAAAGCCACATCAGCCGGCACAAGTCTAACTTGTGTGCCTTGAGGCTCATCAGATACGAACCTGGTGACAAGACAGGGTCGCCCACAGTGGCTTCCTAAAGCGCAGATCTAGGCCAGCTCCCGGCGTGGAATCCGACCCGTGTACTTTGTGTCTCCACGTGGCATCAGATGCTCCGCTGGCTGTCACCGTGAACTCCAGCCCTCGCGGAGCCGGCACTGACCTGGCTGCTTCAGAGTTCGGAGGGGAATAGCGTCCCGGTGCCCTCGCCCCACCTGGGCTGCTCCTCGCGGACCACCCCTCTTCCCAGGCCCTAGGAGGCGCCACCAAGCCTCGCCGACCCCGCTCCAGATCGCCGGGAGCCGGCAGGGGGTCGGCCGCGGCGACCGGAAGCTCCGGACCGAGGTGCAGGGTCCGTTTGCTGCTCTTCCAGCCGAGACCCAGCCGCGGCGGTCTGAGCCGCTGCCACGCCGCACCTGCCCGCGAGGGGGCGCGCCCGGCCCAGGCCGCCGCCGGCTGCCCCGCTCTCTGTCCCCGCCCTCCGCTGTCCCCTGACTGCGCTTACCTGTCTGGGCCTCGGGCCCAGGAGGCGGGGGCCCGTGGGAGCCTAGCCGAGGAAAGGGCGGAGCGGCTCTCCGGGAGCGTCATCGGAGCACCATGGCGGAGCTAGGAGCTGGCGGCGACGGTCACAGGGGCGGCGACGGCGCTGTGCGGAGCGAAACAGGTGACCGTGCAGTGGGGATAGTGGGGGTCCCATGTGCGAGGGCGGGGGACGGCTAGCCGGGTCGGCCGGCTGGCACCGAAATCACCCGGCGCCGGCGGCCCCCTCCCCGCCCGCGCGGCCGCGGCCCGGAACCGCCGGCCCTGTGCGCCGCGCACCCGGGCTCCGAGAGCGCCTTTCCCCGCCCTTCGCCCCTGCGCCACGTCCGCCCCGCTCGGCCCCGGCCGGCCCTCGGGCGCTCCACAGCGACTTTCCCGCAACAGGTGGAGGCGAGCCGGGGGGCGCGGGCTGGGGAGGAAACGGAGAGACCCGTCCGCTGCCCTCCTCGCGGTGGGCTCGGGTCTAATTCAGTTGAAAGGGAAATCGTAACCCCCAGACCAAACCAGCGGCCAGAGAGTCGTCGGCCAGGTGCGACTGGCAGGACGAGCAGTTTCTGGGCACCTCCTCCCGCCTTCCCAGGTCGCCCCGGGTGCCGGGGGCTCCTCGGCGGGGTCAGTGTAGGGCAGAACCGCGGGGTGAGCGGCGCTCGCCCCCCAACGCGGTGTCCGCAGTGGCGACGACCCTCGTCCGAGGGGATCGAGCTCGGGAGGGCAGGGGCCCGGTGCAGCACGTTGGGGCTTTGCGGGAGCGGGCTTGACGGGATCAGAGATTTGTTGACTTGTTAGAGTTCTCAGAGTTTTTTGTTTTTAGTCTGTGCAGGAGCCCAAAGTAGGATCGTTGGCTCTGCAGCCTGGGATTTGGTGGTCAGGCCTCTTGTGTTGAGGATACCCCTCCCCCACAACCTCCAGGGGTACCCTTAGGGACGGGGAATCACGTCCCCAAGACCAGCAGCAAGGCTTCTCACCCCGACCCGTCTCTCCATAGTATGAAGCCGATTTTTCTCCCTCGTGATTTTTTTTCTCCAGAGTCTGTCTTGCAAATCTGTCCCCTTCTATTCCTGGCCTTTAAGCTGTTTTTGTAGCTTCCTACACTTGGGAGGGGGCGGTGAGGCAGTTTCTTACTTTAAAAAGAAATTCAAATCTTAGACTCCCCAATTGCAAGCTGTTTTTCACTTCCATACACTCAAAATCGGAAGCAATTGTTTCCTAAATGTAAGAATCACTGTTCCCCCACCATCGATTTAAATAGTGTATTTATTTTAACATGAAAGGTCCAGAGAGCTCTGAAACAGTATTTGCAAATTATGTATCTGCTATTGCTAGGAAGAGGTTGGGTACCTAAAGTCTAATGACTTAATGCCTTCAGCCAAGATACCTGAGGTTAAGACTGACAGTGTCTTGAACTTGTTTATTTTTAAGTCATGCTCCTTCCTGAAGGGTGTTTTGTCTTAATTCATTTGCAAGATTGGTAGATCATTATTTTGGTTTAGGGTGGAGAAGAGATGCCTTTGTAATTGCTTTGGGGAATTTGATGAGCTGGGATCGCTGAGATGGGGCTCCCCCAAGTGAGGGCCCCGGGAGAGCAGCATCCTCATTTGTAAATATGCGGCATGATTTTGGTGCCTAACCCTGCCCGAGTCACTGCTTGTGAAACAAAATTTTTCTAGCGCGCTGTCAGTCTGTGCTCAAAAACAAACTTTCTAGAATCTGCACATGAACAACTTGTTCAGCCCTAAGTGAACTATAAACTGTAGCATATTCAGTGCCTGAGCATGTTAATAATAGGCCATGCTTCCAACAATTAATATACAAATCAACCATGTGCCTGTCAGTGTAAAATTTCTTTTATTAAAAAAGGGAGTTAAATTGGCTACTGTCTCCTTCATAGAAAACATTTCTTCCACACTTTTGCCTAAAACTTTAATTTCCAAAGGACACATTTTATATATGGTCTTGAATGATTATACTTTATAATTTCACTAAAAACTTAATTCTGGCCTCAGATCTCTGTCCTGTTTTTCTACCCTGAGGTTACCGTTAATGTTTTTAGTCTTCAGCAGCATTTGTGTCAGCAGGTGCCAAAGAAAGAAGGAATGTATTTTTTTTTAATCTAGGTGACAGTATTTTTAGAGAACAAGTGAGATTGTTTGAATTTCAACAACTTGTTACATATATTTTAAATACATGACCTATATTTGAATATGAGACATTAGTACTTTATTCTGGTGAACTTATTTCACATTATACACATCCAAATACTGCACGTCTCTCTTTTTTTTTTTAACAATCAGAAGTTTGTATGGAAATGGCAGAGGGGAGGGGGGTGGACAGAGAAACCTGTATTACCATCAAGAGGTGAAAATTGCCACCTTAAATTGCAACAATTTCTTGAGGGATTCATTTTCTTTTTCTTTTTAGATCTCATTATTATGAGGTAGAGCCCACTCTTAAGTAGCTCTTAGTTTTTGTGTCTCTGTGCAAGACTGGTCTAATTTTAGGGCACTTCAGATTAGAATCTCAGGTTATTATAAAAATAATACCTGTAATGTATTCAGAATTATATGCGTGTGTGTGTGTGTGTGTGTGTGTGTGTATCAAAGATGGATTGACAATGGTGTGCCATGTATGAAATGAGACTGTTCTTAAGCATATTGAAAGGTATTATATAAATCCAACATTTAAAAACCGTATTTCTGTGGGTATATATTCATCTTCTACTCAAAGTTGGTCAAATCACATTCTTTGTGGTGAAAATGTTTATTTTTCTTGAGGATGAAAAATTCTTCCAAAATAATATTTTTCTCATCAATAGCCAAAGTTAAGCAAGAGCTGGGAAAAAAATTGCCTTGGAAACAAGTTTAAGACATCACCACTAGAGGATGTCAAGTACTTTTTCAGGCTTTTTTGAGTAGTCGACCTAAGATGGGTGATTTTCACAAAACTGCCTCAACCCAAGCTTTGTTTATTTAATTTTATGCTCATGTTCAAGAGCTGTGGAAAGCAAGTATATAGCATTGATTTACCAGTTTGATAGCCTTTTAAAAAAAACCTCCTGAACTAAAAGCAGATTTAAAGCTGATTTTGATTAATTCCTGAAGCTCTGATGCATAAGAGAATAAGTTAATAGCACTGACCTGTCGATTCTGTTGATATTTTGGGAAGTGAGTCATGACTTAGAATCTGGAATTGGTCGTGTTCTCCACTTTAGCAAACTGTGTGTTGAACATGGCTTCCTTTGTGACCATCCTTTTATGAACTTTTCCAAATCAAAAAGTGATCTCGTAGGTGTCACTTAACTCTAAGGGTTGACATTAAATATCTGCAATTAAAAACTATAAGATAGGGGCTCAGACTACAATTTGGTATTAATCTTATCCCTTTCCAAAGAGATGCTCCATTCACTTAGGTAGATAGCTTTTCTCTCATCCTATATAGCTATTACCTTTACATCTTGCTAAGTAGGAGGAAATGTTATTATTAGACTAGGTATTTGTGCTTAGGAGCATGCATTTATATGATATTGATAGGTGTGCATGAAATATTTTTACACAGTTTAATCATTTGGAGGAGTTTTTAAAAACTCAGGCCTCATATTGATGTAAGAATTGAAATATTGAGGCTTAGAATAAAAAATGTGTACCTTCTGTATATTCAGCATTATGGTGGTTAGAAGGATCATTAGAACAAATGATCCTTGAATTTAGCAAGGAAGACAAAATCCACCAACAAACAGTTGCAGGTTATGAGTTCCATGAAGGAGGAATCACTTCCAGCTTTGATCAGCAGAGAGTACATACCAGATACAGCACTGAAGTTAAATTTTAAAAAGTAATGGAACTGGAGATCATTATGTTATGTAAAATAAGCTGGGCACAGAAAGACAAACATGGTATCCTCTCACTTATTTGTGGGATCTTAAAATCAGAACAATTGAACTCATGGACAGAGAGAGTGGAAGGATGGTTACCAGAGGCTGAGAAAGGGAGTGGGGAGTGGGGAGTGGGGGTGGGAGGTGGCAGGGAGGTGGGGATGGCTAATGGGTTAAAAAAAAAAAATGCCAAGAGCAGTGACTCAACGCCTGTAATCCTAGCGGGCTGAGGGAGGGAGGTCACATGAGGCCAGGAGTTCGAGACCAGCCTGGACAATGTCATGAAACCCCATCTACTGAAAATTTAAAAACTAGCCTGGTGTGGTGGCATATGCCTATAGTCCCAGCTCTTTGGGAGGCTGAGGCAGAAGAATCACTTGAACCCGGAAGATGGAGGTTGTAGTGAGCCAAGATTGCACCACTGCACTCCAGCCTGGGCAACAGAGCAAGACCATGTCTCAAAAAACAAACAAAAAAATAAGATCTATTTGATATCAGGGCGATTATAGTCAATAACTTAATTGTATATTTTAAAATAACTAAGAGTGTAATTGGATTGTTTGTACCACAAAGGATAAATGCTTAGGGGATGGATACCCCATTCTCCATGATGTAATTATTTCACATTGCATGCCTGTATCAACATTTTATACACCTAAATATATACACCTACTAGTACTCACAAAAATAAAAATCAAAATTTAAAAATAATTTTAAAAATAAATAAACGTTTAAAAGTGGATAAGTGGGATATAAAATTGGATGGAGGAAAGGGAGAAAAACAAAGGTGCAGATGAGGAAAAGAGCAAAGTTTTGGTCATATTGACACGTATAAAGCTCAAAGAAAGTCTTGGATCAGTTAGGAATGATTGTTCACTGCAGTCAAATTGTGAAAGGCCTGAAGGCCAAACTGAGAGGTTAGTACATTTTTCTGGGGTGGGGTGGGGGAAGCGTTGAAGAGTCTTGATAATAAAGGATATTGATTAAAGCATGAATAATCAGGTAGTCTGTGCTCATGAATCTTGAAATCTTGACTGCAAGTTCTAACAAGAGCTCACCTGTGCCTTTAGCTAATGAAAGCAAAGTTCCTGCCTCTGGGAAAGTCATTCTCTTCTATGGATTTTTTTTTTTAATACTGCTTTGGGAAGGGTGCACCTGGAGTGATGAGCATGCATAAGGAACATCTTCCTAGCCAAATTAGCTAAATGTCTGGAGTGATAGGTCTACTCAGCTGGACCTCATTTCAAAGTAGGAACGTAGACTAGGGGATAGAGTGAAGAAGACTTCAATGACATACAGACCAACTTTGAGATTACTGCAGAAATCCAGGCAGTCATTAGCATGGCAATAGGAAGAGACGATTAAGTTAAGGTTCTGCAGGAGCATGTATCAAAGGATTGCAGGTAAAAAGGTGACTTGTGAGACTTTTTTCCAAGTTTGAGTTTGGCTCATTGACTTATTGGAAAATATTCATGAGGAAGACTTGTTTTGTTTTTTACCCCAAAGTAGGGGGTGAGGGGAATCTTGCTTTGTTGCTTGGGCTGGACTTTAACTCCTAGGCTCAAATGATCCTCCCAGCTCAGCTGCCCAAGTAGCTGAGACTACAGGGATGCACCACTGTGTCCAGCAGAATCAGGTTTTGGTGGGAGAAACAGAGGAAAAGAAACCCTCTGCTTTAGACCTGAAAATGTGTGGTACAACAGAGATCTGTAATTGGAGATGTTCAATAGGCAGCTAGAAGTATGGGACTAACAGAGAAAAATAGAGGTCAGGACTTTGGGATTCATTCTATAAAGGAATAATGATTGAAGGTTTGGGAGTGAGGAGAGCTCAGAAAAAAAAAAACCACAAAGGAGTGAGACGACGTGTAGAGTGTGGGAAGACGAAAAGCCAGCAAAGCAGACAGATGGAAAAGCACAGCTGACCAATGTCATACCTGCTGAGAGGGACGGAGAGGCTAGGGATTCAAAGACTGATGAAGACATTTTACAAAAAGCCGTTGGTTTGGAGGTAGTCACTGACCAACCCCAGAAGAGGAATTTCAGTTGTTGGTGTAAGAGTTGGGGCTACATCAGATTATAACCGATTATTAGATAAGCAGTTTGGGAAGGAAAGGTAGCCAATTTAAGAGACTCTCCCATAAAGCTTGCTGGTGAAAGGAAAAGATTACAAATCCTTGAATAGGCAGAGGGATTTTTAAAATTTTATTTTAAATTTTGCATACAGGCCAGGCGCTGCGGCTCACACCTGTAATCCCAGCACTTCGTGAGGCTGAGGCAGGCAGATGGCTTGAGCTCAAGCTCGGGAGTTAGAGACCAGCCTGGGCAACATGGCAAAGCCCCGTCTCTACTAAAAACACAAAAATTAGCCAGGCATGGTGGCATATGCCTGTAATCCGAACTACTCAGAAGGCTGAGGCAGGAGAATCACTTGAACCTGGGAGGCAGAGGTTGCAGTGAGCCAAGGTTGCACCACCACACTCCAGCCTCGGTGACAGAGTGAGACTCCATCTCTAAAAAAAAAAGTAAAAAATTTTTGTACAAAAAAACTACTGATTTTTTTTTTTTAGTTTTGTTGAATGTATAGAGTAATGTAACCACCACTGCTATCATGATCTCAAAGAGTCTTCTGCTTCCAACCCAAATTCCCTAATGCTGTACCTTTATAGTGGGACTCTCTTCCTACACCTAACCCCTGGCAACCTCTGATCTGTTCACCATCTTCCTAATTTTGCCTGTTCCAGAATGTCATAAAAGTGGAATCATATATTGTGTAGCCTTTTGAGTCTGGATGTCTTTTCACTCAGCATAATATTTTTGAGATTCCGGCATGCTGAAGTGGTTTGCCATTGTGTGGAAGTATCACAGATGGTTTATCCACCCATCGAAGAACATTTGAGTTGTTCCCAGTTTCAGGCAATTATGAATAATGCTGCCGTAAACACTTGCCTACAGGTTTTTGTGTGAGCGTAGTTTTCATTTATCCTGGGTAAATACCTAGGAGTGGGATCGCTGATTCATGCAGCTGTACATTTAACTTTATAAGAAACGGCCAAGCTTTTCCAGAGTGTCTGTACGACTTTATATCCTTACAAGCAATGTATGTGAGTTCCAGTTGCCCTGCATCCTCACTAATACTTGGTATTGTGAGTTATGTTTGTTTTTAAAATTTTGGCCATTACACCAAGTTCTTTGAGTAAAGCAATGCAATCACGTCAAAGTAAAGCAGTGCCTTTTTAATGCTAACCCATGTTCACATGAATTAGGAAAACCTGGAGGTAGTGTTAATCCCAGAGCTCAGGTATAGAGTTTGTATTTGGCTCTAACAGCTTTATTCTGTCTCATTCTTTTTTCCCCATAGAATTTCTTTTCTTGTTTTTAAATTTTAACACACTATTGCTGGCTTGAAGATCCATAGTACCTGTTATTTCCTGTGGAGTATGCATTCTGAAGTTAATTCTGGACAGACATGCTATTATATAGCACATTCCCTGCACGTTCAAGTTCTCTCTTCCTCCTTAATGGTCTGTCTTCTAATCCCTTGAGATATGGCTTTCTAGAACTTGGAAATAACTTGTTTTGTTGTTAGAAAGCTAGACATATGGGTCATGTGCTTTATTATCCTGATTAATTCCTATTGGCACAATTTTTATATTGTCAAACTGAATACTTATCAGCTCTCAGATACAGTGCTTTGTAGAGTCTTGATAGTCTATCACTGGAGGTTTAATGAGTTGCTCTAAGGCTCCGTAGGCTAAATATGAATGGGATTTAAGCTTATGCTTTTTTATAAAATTCAGTTTTAGGGTTTGTCTAGTTCTCTAGCAGTGATGCTTTCTACCTCTTTACTGTCTTAGCTCCTGCAAAACTGAGTTATGCTTGTTCACACATTTAAGTGGCATTTGGATTTTCTCTTCAGTATTAGTCTCCTTAGTATCTTTTTAATTTGAGAAATAGCCTGTTGAAAAAGATCTATGAGATTTTTTATTAGGTACCACTTTGAATTTTTTTTTTTACACATTCTTTGAGAGTCTCTCTCTGCTGCCTAGGCTGGAGTGCAGTGGCACGATCTTGGCTCACAGCAACCTCCGCCTCCCAGGTTCAAGCAATTCTCGTGCCTTAGCCTCCTGAGTGGCTGTGACTATAGGCACCCGCCACCATGCCTGCCTAATTTTTGGATTTTTAGTAAAGACAGGTTTTGCCATGTTGGCCAGGCTGATCTCGAACTCCTGAGCTCAAGCGATCTGCCCAACTCAGCCTCCTAAAGTGCTAGAATTACAGGCCTGAGCCACCACTCCCGGCCCCACTTTGAATTTTGATTTGAAGAGTAATATATAGTATTTGACAGTGAGAACTGCATTCAACAGTTCTTCATCCTTGATGCTCTTGTAGAAATAGTTGTGAAAAAAAGAATCATGAGAAAATGCCACGGAGGATTGACCCACCTGACCAGAGGGCACAGATGAGCCCAGGGGTGCAAAACAAAGCAGCGAGGAAGCTGGGAGCAGTGCACTTGGCATATGTGAGCTGCACTTCAAGGCACTGTTAGTAAATGTGTATATTTAAGTTTAGAGTATTGAGATTTGGGGTATCTTAAAATGTCTTCTTCTGTGATTTTTAAATGCTACGAAATCTTCCTTTTTGCAGTTGGCTTTCTGATAGAGAGAACCATCCTTCACTATGGCATAACCTTGGAGTATAAAACTTATTTCCCCAACACTGTTGAATGTAGGAAATAAGTTCTCTAGGATCAGTTTAAATGTCAGGGTGGGCCGGGCGTGGTGGCTCTTGCCTGTAATCCCAGCACTTTGGCAGGCCGAGGTGGATCGATCATAAAGTCAGGAATTTGAGACCATCCTGGCCAACATGGTGAAACCCCGTCTCTACTAAAAATACAAAAATTAGCCAAGCCTGGTGGCACATGCCTGTAATTCCAGCTACTTGGGAGGCTGAGGCAGGAGAATTGCTTGAACATGGGAGGCGGAGGTTGCAGTGAGCCAAGATGGCACCACTGCTCTCCAGCCTGGGCAACAAAAGGGAAACGCCCGTCTCAAAAAAAAAAAAACTCAAGGTGAAATTCTAGAAAGGAGCCCTTCCTTTAGCACTTCCACCCCTCATCATGAAGCCTCCTTGGTGGCAGTAATGTGCACAATAATTGGCTGTAAGATGTGTTCCTGTAGCAAAACTTTTGGCCACTTCTCAAGATTTGAATTTGGGCTTCTGGTTCTCAGAAGCTCTTGACCCAAGTCTTTGGGATGGCAGGCACACCAGACAGGACCTGGTTGCCTACTTCTTGCATTCCAGCTGGATTGATGTCTATTCATGGTAGATGCTCCAGATTAGTTCAGTGACACCCTTCACCACAGCCATGGTGGGTTCATTTAAATATGGGTCACTCCTTGACCCTAAGGTTATGTTGTGAAGTGTGCTGGAGCATCATTGATTCACATCATTGGCTTGAAATCTTGGCAGTGATTTAAAATCACCTGGGGACCATTTAAATATCAGGATGCCCAGGTGGCGTCCAAGGTAATTATCTGGGAATCTTGCAGGATGAGAGTCAGGTGGCAGTGTTTTTAAATCTCCCCAGATAGGCCAGGCACGGTGGCTCACGCCTGTAATCCTACCACTTTGGGAGGCTGAGGAGGGCGGATCACGAGGTCAAGAGATTGAGACCATCCTGGCCAACATGATGAAATTCTGTCTCTACTAAAAATACAAAACTTAGCTGGGTGTGGTGGCACGTGCCTGACATCCCAGCTACTTGGGAGAGTGAGGCAGGAGAATTGCTTGAACCCAGGAAGCGGAGATTGCAGTAAGCCAAGATTGTGCCACTGCACCCCAGCCTGGCAACAGAGTGAGACTCTGTCTCAAAACAAAAACAAAAACAAAATTCCCCAGATGGTCCAGTGTGCAGTCAGTGCTGAGGACTACTGGTTCAGAACCATTTCCTATTGTGCTCCCTTCCATTTGACCATTGTGGTGGGTGGTGTCAAGTGTGTGCACCCTGCTTATGGAAACTACATGGAAAATCATAATAGCAATTACCCTAAATCTAGTGAGTTTACTCAAGTTATCTCTTATTTTGCCCCAGGACTTGTTTGAAGGAAATACAGATGTGAATACAGGTATGAGTACAATTAAATAGCTAAATATGCACACATATACTCATGTACACATGTATGCACTTTTCTGTATGAATATGCAGTTAGACAAAATACCATTCCACTTTCTTTTTTTTGACTTTGCTTAGCTCCCATATTGCCTTCCTCTCCCTCCTGCACCTCAAAACCAGGAAAGGTTAATTTGGGATAGATATTAAAGTATTTTGTAGAAAATTATATACTTTTGCCAGAGATCTTTCTGGTGACCCCTGACCTCTAATCACCAGGTCCCTGGCTCTGGAGACTGGGCCTTGTTTCTTCTGTCTATAAATAATTGACCCAAGTACGACCTTCTTCCTTCTGTGTGACTGGATGCTAATACCCTTCAGGCTAATCTTTCTTTCCTTCACCTCCCTTCTTTCTACTCACCGCATGCGGCTGTGCCCGAGGTCCAGCTAGTAACCTCTGCGGTTTTTACTGTGCTTTTTTTTCTCAGCAGGATTATTCACCTTGTGCTTTGATTATCATCTCTGGCTCTACACACCGAAATGTCTACAGGCGCTTCTGGTTTTTGTTTTTGAGACAAGTTCTCACTCTGTCACTCTAAGCCCAAGCTGGAGTGCAGTGGTGCAGTCATGCTCACTACAGCTTTGACGTCCTGGTCTCAAGCTATTCTCCTACCTCAGCTTCCCGAGTAGCTGAGACTACCGGCACATGCCACCATGCCTGGCTAATTCTGTTTATTTTTTTGTAGACATGAGTTTTCTCTATGTTGCCCAGGCTGGTTTCAAACTCCTGTACACAAGCAATCCTCCCACCTCAGCCTCCCAAAGTGCTGGAATTATAGGCATGAGCCACCACATCCAGCTTACAGGCACTTCTGAGTTGTGTTTGTACCTGCCCCTGAAGTTTTATGGTGCCATCTTCTGTGATTTGAAGCTTTTTCAGGAAGGGTTTACCTTTGGCAGCATGATTTTCTGTCCTTTTCTCCTCTTTGCAGCTAGTGTGTTTCTAACTGTGAAGTCCAAGGCCAAAATGAAAAGGCCAGTAGGGGATGTTGGATTGGACTGATCCCTAAAAAGGAGTATCTTTGATTTCTCTTTAAGATTATATGAAAACTGAGCATGTGTGAGGCTGTGAGGTCTGAAGCTCAAAACTAAGTCCAATTATATAGGGGTAATTCTAACCTATTTTGTGCAAGGTCTCCGGAGTCTGGCTGCCTGGGTTCCAATTTCAGCTTCACCACTTGGTATCTGTGGGATCTTGGGCATGTCACATAAGCATTCTCTTCCTCAGTGTCTTCCTTTTTAAAATGGATATTGGTAATAACCGCACAGGGATTAAATGAGTTAACTAAAGTTCTTAGAACAGTGCTTGACAGAACGTAAGCACCAAATGTTTGTTATAATTCTTGTCATGATTACTAAAGATTAGTACTGCATTACTGTGAAACGATGGGCATACCCTGGCATGCTAAGTTTCTTCCTTAAGCCATTTTTTATTTATAATACTAAGCTCTCCATAATGAAGGCATCAGAATGTAATGATGATTCAGGCCTCATTGTAGCTGTATGATTATGCTGTCATAGGCTTGACGCTGGGATCAAAGGCACCATTAAAGCACTTTGGATGATGGTTTTTACCTGTCAAATGTTCCAGAAGGTTGCTGTACACTGGTTCATGAGCCCCTTATGTGTTATGTGATCGCACTGAACACCCATAAAAGCCTTTCTTGGCTTGTTTGTTGTATGTTTGTTTTTGTTTTGTTTTGAGATGAAGTTTCGCTCTTTTCGCCCAGGCTGGAGTGCAATGGTGCCATCTCAGTTCACGGCAACCTCCGCCTCCCGGGTTGAAGCGATTCTCCTGCCTCAGCCTCCTGAGTAGATGGGATTACAGTCATCCGGCACCATGCCCAGCTAATTTTTGTATTTTTAGTAGAATCAGGGTTTCACTGTGTTGCCCAGGCTGGTCCTGAATTCCTGATCTCAGGTGGTCCACCCACCTTGGCCTCCCAAAGTGCTAGAATTACAGGTGTGAGCCACCACGCCTGGCCTTGGCTTGTTTTTGTTTCATTTTTATGTTATCCGAAATTTTTTTTTTATGGCTATATCATAGTTCTAATTTTTTTCTCTTTTCTTTTTTTTTTTTTTTAAATTTTTTAAATAATAAAGATGGGGTTTCACCATGATGGCTAGGCTGGTCTTGAACTCCTAACCTCAGGTAATCCACCCACCTCGGCCTCCCAAAGTGCTAGGATTACAGGCGTGAGCCACCGCACCCGGCCATTTTTTTTTTTGAGACAGAGTCTTGCTCTGTCGATGTGTCACCCAGGCTAGAGTGCAGTGGCACCATCATGACTCACCACCACTTTGACATCTAGGCTCCCAGGATCCTCCCATCTCAGCCCCCTGAGGTAGCTGGGACTACAGATACACGCCACTGTGCCCGGCACAAGCTAATTTTTTTTTTTTCTCTTTTTGTAGAGATGGGATCTCACTATGTTGCTCAGACTGGTTTCAAGCTTCTGGGCTCAAGCGATCCTCCTGCCTCGGCCTCCCAAGGTGCTGTGATTACAGGTGTGAGCTACCGCGTCCGGCCCATGATTCTAAATTTTAAGTCCTTTGCTAAAATGGTGCCACAGAGATTATATTGCTTTAAACCATAGAGAGTTAGACCTCCTAACAGCCATTTTGACTTTAAACAAGGTACTATCACCACATTGAATATGCTTCTCTACCAGGAAAATAAGGGAAACACAAAGCTTGCCTTCCATGAGATGTTCATGAGAAGCAGGAGTAAGTTTGGGTTTCTTCAAGCATAGTACATACATGAAATGGAAAATATCGGTAAGTTATCTTACTAAAGTCACAAATTTTAGAAGAAACTTGAAGTTGCAGAGGACCATTTACAAGGTGTATCCTGGGTGTGGTGTGTGGGCATGTGTGTGAGGCATGAAAATAATATCTTGTTCAACTTTTTAAAAATTTCGTAACTTAGTAAATCTGAAAATACATCACTTCCTCAGGTGGGTCCTGGGTTTAGATTCTCTCAGCAGTGCTCCCAGATTGTCTTTTTGTGTACAGTAGCCACTGTGGAAACTGACCAAACAAGTGTTCCTTATGCCACCTTTGAAATATTAAAATTTGTTATTCAGTAAAAATAGAACGAAATTATGATGGAAAATAAGTCATGTACAGATTTACTTAACACTAGGAATAAACTCATCCCAATATCCTGGTGAAGATGCCCTCCCTGTGTATGTAAAAAGATGCATCCATATGCTTTGTGCAGTGACTGTATAAGGCCCAAATAGAGTATAGAGGTGTCTCAACAGCTGAAATAATGTACTGAAGTAAATTGAGAAGAGGAAAGCTATTTTTAGTCTAGGAGACCTATGAGACTCAAACAACTTTGGATAGAAAAACCCCGTAATCTTATAATCCAGTGAAGCCTCACAAGGAAGAGCCCTAGGTTGGCATTTCAGATTGAATCCTTGGTTGCCTCGTTGTGTCTAAAAGTGACAGATTTGAGAATGTCATTTCTTCAACTTATTTACAAACTAATCAAGTCCAGATATCTGCTGCTCACTGAGAACAGCATCAGGGTTAAAAAAGAAAATAAAATAAAAAGGGTCTTAACCATCAACCAACTGTGCAACACAAATCTAAACCGTATATGTGATGAGACCTACATGTTACTGTGAGTGTTGCAAGACTCATTAATGGCACCCACAGTAGCAAGTAAGTCTTCAAGAAGGCTTTGAAAGAGAGGTGGCATATATATGAAATGCCAGAAGGAAGGGGCAAAAGGTTCAGAATTAGGACTCCAGGTATGGAGTTCAGACACCTGTGAACTGGGCATTCTGAACCATTTGTGCAATGTGCAAAGCTTATTTTTTTTCTTACCATAGCACAGTGTTGCTTTCTATTACAGATATGCCTATATGGAAACATGTTCACTCAACAGTTTGCAGAGTTGCAATTATTTTCAAAACAAATAGCTTTTGGTTATTCAAACCTCCCTCTTTTTGTTGTAAACACGGTCTTTTTCCAGTACGCTGGATAAAGTCCGGCTCTGGGCAGTAAAGGGACATAGCTGTTGCTTATTTCAGGAACTTGGGGGCAAGTGTCTTCATGCTTGTAGAAACAGGAGCCAGCTAGTACTATTTCCAGCAAAAAAATTCAGAGAAAAGAGAGATTATTATGATTTTGATTCCTTCACTACAGCATTGTGTGTGTCTGGAGAATAGCCATTATACTTTATGAAAAAGGCAAAATGGTCATTTGAGGTGTTTTAGGAAGTTTGCCAAAAGGCTCCTTTGTCATTATAATCCTTCCCAAGCTGCCATCCATGGGTTTAGGTCATGGATATGAAAAGTGAAAGGGTTTTAGAGATGAAGTAGGTGTCCCCTAAGTGCTTACCAACCTGTTAATTTTTGAGATGTCAATTTTTTTCATGTAGAGCCCCCTAAAATCTTGATGGCTCTAGGTCAGTCAAGCCTAAGAGAAGATGTATTTATCAAAAACAAAAGAAAACAAAAAATCTTACTGGATTGCTAGTAATATCTACTTCTGGGAAATTAATACTTCATATTTTTTACAAAGTTACTGATGCATTAGGAATATTTTTTGCTTAGTGGTTACAAATTTTTAAAGCTTCCAAACTTGCTACTCAATCCTAAATGTACCCATATCTGTATGATTTAGCTTAAAGGCTTTTGGTGTTCTGGTTGATTACTGACAATTCTCAGTGTGGCTTTCGCTGAATGAAAATGGACCAGGCCTCAAACTAACCCACCACAATTGTATAATTTGACATTTCTGTTAGGCGCTTCCTTTCTCTAGGTTGGTTTCAGAACTATGCTGGAGAATTGTATGTAATTTATTTTCTTTTGTCAGAATTGGTGTCTTAGGCATTTTTGTGTCACTTAAACACCTGAGGCTAGGTCATTTATAAAGAGAAAAGGTTCAGTTGGTTCAGGGGTCTGCAGGCTGTACAAGCATGGCACCGACATCTGCTCGGTTTCTGCTGAGGGTCTCAGGAAGCCTGCAGTCATTGCGGAAGGCGAAGTGGAGGCAGGCACATTCACATAGCAAGGGGATGGGGTGAGGGGAGGTCCCAGACTTTTAAACAACCAGATCGGATGTAAACTAACTGAGGGAGAATTTACCTATCACCACAAGGATGGTGCTAAACCATTCATGAGGGATGCACCCCCATGATTAGTCACCTCCCACCAGGCCCCACCTCCAACATTGGGGGTTACATTTCAACATGAGATTTAGAGGAGACGAACATCCAAACTGTAGCAATTGGTTTCAGTTAAGAAATAAACCAAAAACTATTTAAAGTTTAGTGCCTCAAACCTTCATACACTCTTCTCATGAAAAATGTTTTATCCAACCATCTCTCCACCTTCATGCACATATCTATGTACTTTAGTTTCTTCTACTTGAGAAAGTGGGGTTACTTCATTATAACAGAGAAGAATGATTTTTTAAATTTACGTGTCTGTACTTTCTGAATCATTTAATGTTCAGATGAACAGGCTGCTTAGTTCTCATGAAAAGGGTTTATTTGATAATGCTTTTAAGCTCACCAGTGCTTGATTCTTAAAGGGTGATGATTAGTGTAAATAAAGAGGGATTTAGTAAGTCTAAGATGTCCTGACCCCAACTGTAGAAAACTATATTAATAGAGTATTACAGTATTGGAAAATATCTGAGTAAATAGTATCCACCCTATTCAGTGAAGGTTATAATCATTGATACATGAACCTTTGACTTTTGAATGGCATGCTTTTGTTCACAGCATGCTGACTTGAATGGGGGAATGGAGTATCTTAATCTCTCCGAGGTCACTGACTGATAGGTAATTTTAAGTGTCAACTGGGCTTGGCTGTGGTGCCCAAACATTAGATGTTGCTGTGAAGGTATTTTGTAGCTATGATTAACATTTACAATCAGTTGACTTTAAGTAAAGGGGATTATCCTGGCCAATGTGGGTGGGCCAAGTCCAATAAGGTGAAGGCCTGGGAAAGAAGAAGGAGGAGGAATTCTGCCTTAAGGCCAAGACATGGAAATCCTCCTTGAGTTTCCAGCCTGCCAGCCTGATGCACAGATTTCACACTTGCTAGTCCTCACAGTGGCAGCAGCCATTATTCCTTAAAATAAGTCTTTATATACAATATACTTCTCTCCAGAGAAGCAGAACCAAAAATACTATTGGTTCCATTTCCCTGAAAGAATCTTGACTGATACACTGACCCTCAGGAAGAAAATTAACAGTTTTCACCCAGAATCATGCAAATCATTTTAATTATTAAGAGATAAAATTTGAAAAATTAATCTTTCCTGATTTTTTAAAGGTAAAAACAGGATATTAAACTTTTAGTAAAAAAAAAAAAATGAATGTCTTAATTTCAGGGGGTTTTAGGAGAAAGAAATGGAAAGAGTGGCAAAGTAGCAAAGAACGGTGATTCAGTTTAGATATGGTTACATGTTGAAATATGACGTCTAGTCTTGGAGGTGGAGCTAGTGGGATGCAAATGGAAAGCCGAGTCATATAACCAAGAGAGAACCCTCAGGAAGAGAAAAAAAGCAAGACTGAGATAAAGCCCTTTCCTTTGCTGTTGCTGTTACCTCTGCATTTACTGACATGGCTTCATTTTGTAAGCAACTCTGAGTTGCTGATCCCTCATGAATGGCTTGATATTCTTCTCATGGTATTGAGTGGATTCTCATTCTGTTCGTTCATTTGAGAGCTGGTTGTTTCCTTGCATCTCTCTTGCTCCCTCTCTTGCCATGTGACACACCTGTTCTCCTTCCGTAAGCTTCCTGAGCCCTCAACAGAAGCAGATAGCAACACTGTGCTCCTTGTACAGTTTGTAGAACTGTGAGTCAAAATAAACCTCTTTTCTTTATAAATTATCCAGTCTTAGGTATTTATCGAAACGTAAAACAGACTAACACAGATGGGATTGAGGAAAAGTCTCAAAACATTCTGAAATGAATGTTCTTCACCTTTCCAATGCTTTGCTGGCCAAAAGACTTAGTGCTGTCATTATCCTTAAATGCCTGTAAAGTCATACACTGAATTGGTTTTCTGTTCGTTAGTATCGCTCTTCATTCACAAACTTTTAGATTTCATCTCTCAAGTCACATAGCTACAGGGATACACCTATAACAAATTGGCTCATTGGAGGAAACGCTATCGTATTCATCTTTATGGGTAGGTTTTCATTACATTGTGGGTGAGAGAATGTGTGAAATCTGGAAGCTGCAGGTGCAGAGATCAGAGTAGTGTGGCCCTCTTCTAACCCAAACACCTGGTGAAGGTTCAGTTGTTTCTGTTATTTAGCATTAAGGCTAAAATCTCAGGGCCGTAAGTTGAATAAGTAAAATAATGAAACTCAGAGTTGCTTACAAAATGAAGCCATGTCAGTAAGTGCAGAGGTAACAGCAACAGCAAAGGAAAGGGCTTTATCTCAGCCTTGCTTTTTCTCTCTGCCTGAGGGTTCTCTCTTGTTTATATAACTTGACTTTCCATTTGCATCAAGTCATAGAATCTCAGGATCCAAGAAGCCTAGAGATAAAAAAATTCCAGCCTGTAAACAGTGCATTAATCCAACATCACCATCCCAGATCAGTGTTTGTGCACAACTATCTTCAATGGCAAGAAAGAGAACTTTTTACATTCTGGTAGCTTCCAGTCACTGGTCTCAGTTTTCTCTTCCAGAACTAAATTAACACTTCCACTAAAAGTGTAATTTTCTTCCATATGTTAACCTTTAATTCCATTATTTTATTCCTCTGGAGTCTTGTCTTATTTTCTCCTATGTTATGTCTCCTATGTTATGGCCTAGAATATTTATGCTAAGTCCTAGGTCACTCTGTTCTGAATGTGTTCTCATTTATCATCCTATTTCAAATATCTTGCGAGAACCATGTGGCAGAAGGACCAGAAAACAGAGAACTCTTGTCCTCGTATTCAGCACACTGGTGTCTGCTGATTCCACTGTGACACTGTTAGGGTTTTTACTTCCTCGCTGTGCTGATGATGTTGAGTGAGCTTGTTGTCCAAGTGCTCTCCTTGTTTCTAGTGCAGCTTGGGTAGGTCTGCATTTTGTATCTGTCCAGTTGAACTTTTTTTAAACATAAAAAGAGATGTTTATTCCTACTGAATTAATAAGCATATAGGCTATTCAGTAGGAATAAACTTAATTAATAGGCTGTATCCTGTTTTAAGTATAACTCATTATAGCATTCTTTGAGATCATTTTGTACCTGAGTCTATCCATGTCCAAGCTTTCTTTTATCTATGGTTATAAAGTGCTTGTTCTCATACAAATCTTTAACTACCTTTCTTTCCATTGCCCACTTCTCTTTCTTTAATCTGGACTATTGCAGGAGCTTGGTATTCATGTTCAAGGCTATGGATAAGTTGTTCACACTGCCAGAGGGGTGTCTGTTAAAAACGCAAACATGCCCGGAAGCGGTGGCTCATGCCTGTAATCCCAGCACTTTGGGAGGCCGAGGTGGGTGGATCACCTGAGGTCGGGAGTTTGAGACCAGCCTGACCAACATGAAGAAACCCCATCTCTACTAAAAATACAAAATTAGCCTGGCATGGTGGTACATACCTGTAATCCCAGCTACTGGGGAGGCTGAGGCAGGAGAATTGCTTGAACCCAGAAGGCAGAGCTTGAGGTGAGCCTAGATCTAGTTATTGCACTCCAGCCTTGGCAACAAGAGTGAAACTCCGTCTCAAAACAAAAACCACAAACATGATTGATTATCATACTCCTCTTTTTACCAGCTATCCTTATGGCCACCACTTGATCCCTTTTTTCCACTTGGACAAAGTAGTTACACAACCAGTCTCTGTCCTGTCTCCCTTTCATACTGCAAGTTCATCCTGGCCTGTCTGGATCACACATTTAGCTGTCAGTAACCTTCAGTGGCTCCCTGTTCTCTCTTTGGTGGAAGAACATGATGCCTTTGGCTCTGTATCCTCTCTGAGGGCATGCCCCAAAGCACCCCATCTGGCATCCTTGACATGATTTTACCACTCCTGAAGTAAAGCAAGTCAAGGAACCATGGTTTCATTTTTTTATCTTTCAAATGGTGTGGCTCAACAACAAAACTAAACACTAAATTAAACTGCACACAGACCATTAGTGAATTAAGTAACTTACAGAAACACAGTCCAGGCATCTGTGTGAGAATCTTCTGTTGAACCCAGGGATTGATTTCTTTGCCTCATTTGGAGTCTATAAAATTGGATTTCTAACCTAATTATCCTAGAGGAGAGGGCAGTCTTTGCACATTTTAACTTTTGTCAAGTAATTCACAAGTTCGTGTAGTGCACATTAATAAAGTATTGTCAATGAGAGTAATGAACAAGAGAGCTGAGAGGCGTTCTAATATGTGCTACTGGGTTAAGGTTAATGTGGCATTTCATAATATTTGCAACTTACCTGGTGACACCTAACGTTTAGGAAAGGGTTTTCAAGAACGGTTAGTATCCATACCTTACATTTGTATAAATGAACCCCTAGAGTTTGAAATTTGTTTGTGATAGTGTAGACATGGGAAAACGGACTCTGTAGGCACCATGAAGTGTTTTGCAGTGAAGATTTATAGAAATGTTATAAAAGGCACCACAGGGACCTGGTACTTCCTGGATGATGGCATCACCACTACTAGGGCAGTATTTACTGTTTTTCTTACATGGCTGTTAACAAAAAGTGGTCAAATAAAGAAGATCAAAGCAAACCTGCTTTCTCTTTTCAAAGGATTGATATTTCTTTGTGCAGTATTTCTTTGTCTAGCCTGTTGGACGCTATGCATGATGCTGCAAGATGGAAGAATGTGCCTTTATCACCACAAGAACCATCAGTAAGTGGCATAATTCTAGGAAACTCTGAGGCCGCCCTTTAACTTCAAGAATAGAGTGGCAAAGAACCAGCTGGGATCCTTTTTCCTTAGTGGTTGTTTGATTCCATGACAACCTGTGCTGGCTTTGTCATTTTCAAAACCATGCAAGGTTTTTAAGTTGCATAAAAATATTGTTAAAACGCCTGCTATAAGTAAACTGCAGTTTATCTTGGGGAGATGCATTAAATACTTAAAAGATTACTGAAGTCTGGTAGTTTTGAAGAATTAACCATCACCTTGAATGTAGAAACATGGAAAATTATTTTGGCATTTCTGGACCTGATGAAAAGTAAAAACTTATACATACATAGAATTTATAATTTACTGGTGACAGGCCATTCAATCCAGCAATAATAATTTCTGTTTTCAGCTACAGCCCTTGAATAGTACAAATTAGGGTCTTTTTTCTTTCATTAATGTTTTTTAAAGCTCACTGGGCTTTTAGAAAGGGAAATTTTAGGTATGTTTCTTACTGGTTAAGCAGATTTCTTGGATTCATTAATGGAGTGTGCTATTTTCCAACTTTATGGTCACACAAACCTAGGAAGCATAAATGTGAACAGAAAGCTGACTCTGTGTGTGCTTATGTGTATGCATGTGACTGCATGTTAGTCTTTTATATAACATTGTGACAGCCAAGCCCAAGTCATGAGCTTACTTCCCCAAAGATCAGCAAGTTTGACTCTGCTTCATATTCATCCAACTCACAGGTTGGACCTAGGCCAGAGATGCCAACCAGCCAGGGTAGGAGGACAAAGACGTAAATTTATTGTGGACTAAGCGGGTGAGGACAGCAGTTACTCAGGGACGTGTTGCACTGTTTTAGTCATAGTAGCTGAGTGGTAATGTTTTTATCCATAAAAGTGAATACATTTTAAAATTATACCGCAGAATATTTTTATACAATATAAAGCCAATCTAGTGATAAAATCTATCCTTTTGCGCTAGGCAGTGCCTCATTTCTCTCAAATTTGTACAAAGTCTCTATTAATACAACATTTATCATTTCAACAATTTAAACAAAGTAATTGCAAAACCATACTGTCTATTGGAGGGCTGCATTCCCATTTCCAATTGGGACTGATTTAAGCCTCTATATCTGCATGTTACATGCAGGGATAGTTGTGCCACATCTAATTGAAAATGCTCCTTATTGCTGGAGAAGAGTTCAGGAGGCCAAAGTAGGTGGATCACCTGAGGTCAGGAGTCTGAGACCAGCCTGGCCAAGATGGTGAAACCCCATCTCTACCAAAAATACAAAAAAAATTAGCCGAGTATGGTGGCCGGATGCCTATAATCCCAGCTTCTTAGGAGGCTGAGGCGGAGAATTGCTTGAACCCTGGAGGTGGAGGTTACAGTGAGCTAAGATCACACCAGTGCACTGCAGTCTGGGCAACAAGAGCAAAACTCCTTTGGGGGATATTTAAATTTAAGGTCTCACCATCCCCTTTTCCATATTTGCCTTTGTTTTAGATCAAAATGTAAAATGGAATTGGGAGAAGATGGTACCTACACCCCACAGGGATCGAGCCACAGTATTCCTGGAATTGCCCAAGAGCTAACCCCTATGTCCATTAAAGATTGGGTGTGAACATTTAAGAAACTAATCTCAAATGAATTTTATGTCTTAAGTGAAAAACGTGTCCTTTATAAGGGGAGGAAAACATCCTTTGTTATTATTTGATCTTGTCGCTGTTTGCTTTTCTGCGACAGTGACACAGCTAGTTGATGTGAAGTCAGGATTTACAAGACAGCAGGATGATAGCATATTGACTCGGTGGAGCTGATCTGTTAGTTATTAGAGCGGCAGCTAGCTTTATTTGGAAGCTGTAAGCTTTGTTTGGATGACAAACATTTCTAAACGAAATCAGTCATTTGCTTAAGACATAGATTTTCATTTTCTTTACCAAAAGGCAGTTTCAACTATGCTTATTTTGAATGTGGGGTTTTCTGTTATTATTTTGCTTTTGGTTTTATTATGCTTTTGCTATTGCAAATACTGACCTGGTTGTCTTGAAGTAGAGGAAAGAAGCTAATGTGGATTCGAAAATATTTTCATTTCCCAAATAGTATGATATTGACATATATTACACCTATGTTTATTGATCATCTGCTTAAAGAAAAATAATAGGAAATAACAAAATTATGTCTCATTCAAGAATAAAAGTTTACAAATATGGAAAATTATGGAAGTATGTTACATTTACAATTTGCATCCGTTTTTTTATTTCTTAAACAATAAGATCTTGAATATTGGAGGTATGCCCCCTCCCTTTCCTTCCATCTCCACAGAAGTTGGAGAGAGGTCTAGGATTCAAAAACATGTGGGTCAAACATTTGTCATCAGGAGAAGCACTGGACTAGGAAGAAGATGGTCTAAATTTTAACTGTAGACTTGGTGCCAACTAACATTTGACCTAGGCAAGGAATTTCACTTCATGAGCTTTGGCTTCCTGGCGTGTAAAATGATGCTGACTCACTTGCTTTCTCAGGCCTATTCAGCTCTAAGGCTCCATTCTATTTTATTCCAAAGACCCATTGCACAGATTGACACAATTTAAAATAAACTCTAAAACTGAAGTTTCCTGCGTTTCTTCAAGCCAGAGATCTAGATACATGTGATCTTAATTAAATCCACCAGCCTGTGGAGGGAAAGAGTTCTGAAGACTCATGTATTTTTTTCAGCATGTATTTGCTCACCATTTAGTACATCCCCCAGCACCAGGCTGGACAATAAGAGTAAATACAAAGAAGTACTTCCTGATGGAGTTGATAGTTGAACAGGAAACACCTTGAAAATAATTGCAAAGCAAAAAATAAACTAGTTACATCAAACTGTTGTGAAGTATAATAATAGTATTAAGTACTTCAGGTTGCTAGCACTATACTCATTTGATCCTCATTCTAATCCCGTAAGGTAAATTAGTCATCACCCCAATTTTACAGAGAAGACTGAGGCACCAAGAGAGTTAAGTGAATTGTCCAAAGTTACTGTTCCATGCAAGAGATTTAGAGAGGATATTTTACTTGCCTTAAACTCCCTTGGGTCCTCTCTTGGATAGGTAGGGTTAAGTACTGAGAAAAAGTAAGGGAGTCGTTCGGGAGTGGGAGGATTGCTTTTGACTTGCTAAGCAGACTTGATTTTTATTAAAACGCAAAAGCAAAATTTTTCTTAATTTGGCAGTTGATAATGTTTTACTGTCATTTACTGTAAATTTTTTTTTTTTGCATACAGCATACATTTTAAGCAGTCTAGAAGTGGAGAGTCTAGCTTATTTCAGGAGAAAACAATAGTCACATGATTCTGTGCTTTGGAGAAAAGATCCAAAAAAGAACTAAAATTGGGTCAAGTGTTGAGCATTGCTCAGCACTGCTGGTCGCGACTGCCCAGAGCAGTGGGGATTGGGGGTAGGGGGTGTGCTGGGTGTAATAGAGGCAGGTTTTTCTCCTTTGGAGAATTTCCGAGCATAGGTTCTGCCCTTTAAACTTGACTTGCAGAGGAGACACTCTACATTGTGATATCTGTGGTGGGAGCTGGCATAGTTCTGCCCTTGCCTGTCTTCACCGGAGGGTTTCAGGGACATGGCACTGGTGGCCCTCATGACTGGTGCTGCCAACCCTGTTTTTATACGTGCTCTGGGGTGGTAAGAATGTCAAGAAAGTAAAGTGAGCTGCTCTGAGGGTACCAGCCATGCCTTCATTCATCCAGGGGCCTGCAAACATTGTTATGATAGACAACCTGGCCCAGAAAAGAAGAAAAAGCCTTCCTTCCTCAGGCCCCTCTCTCCATACTGAGGAGTCTACTGCTGCTTGTGCAAGCAAAACTCTTTCTCCTCCCATCCTGCTGCTCTGCCGCTGAGAGGAAGAGGGAGCTGCCCAGCGTCCTCATGCTGTAACCCTCTGCTGGTGAGTTCCCAGAACCCAGCATCCTGCAGGCTGCCGCTTCTCAGCTGGGGAGATGGAGCCGCTCCCGGCCCTCCTTGATTAGGATATGTCAGGGTTGTCAGGGCAACTGTTAGTGGCAGCGTATCATATTTTCCCCTCTCTGCTGTGGGCTGAATATTTTACTGTGTGGTAGCAGGAAGAAGATTGAGAAAAGGTGCTGCAGCAGGAAGGAGAAGCTGGGATCTGATTGAACAGGTTAGGCAGTGGTGGGAGGCATCTGACTCTGTGTGTCTTTAGTAGGGCTTGGGCTTTTCTGGAAGCAGTGTGTGTGTGTGTGTGTGTGTGTGTGCGCGCGCGCGCGTGCGTGTGCATGCATGCACCCGAGCAATCACCAGCGCATGTGCCTGTAGGGGAGTCAGTGGGAGGGGGCTGGTAGGGGAGGTGGGAGAGCTGCTGCTAGGTGAGGGGAACTGCAGGGCCTCAGTTGCCAAGAGGCTGGTGGTATCTGTCAGCTGTTTGCAAACTGTTTACCCTAGGGGATCTATTACAAGTGCTCAAATGAACAGGCAGCTTAGGAACTAGCAGCTTCCTGGGAGCTGCAATTACATAAGCATATATTTTTAATATAATAATAATTAAAAAAAAAAAGTAGCAGCGGTATGCCTGGATCAGCTACAGCTCTCCGACAAGAGAGACTGAAGAAGACCAATGCAAGGCCAATTCCCCTTGGTTTATTCACCATTAATGAGGAAGATGAACAGCAAAAGAATGGAAATTCCAGAAGACCAAAAGGTATGCATTGGCTCCACCCTTTGGTTGGAGCCAGATTCAGCCCTTGCTCCCTACACTGCCTATAGCACGTTTTATAAACTGTGCTCGTGCATGCTCCGGGGAGTGCTTGTGACCTCCTAGCACAGTTTGCTGGTTGTATTTACACCCTCTGTAGGGCTGTGTATGCATGAAATGGGAAACAGTTTTTGTAGATTTGGTATATTTCAGATCAGTTGCCTTTTTTGACTTAAACTACTTTTTTGGCCTAGAGATCTTTAATTTTCTTGTGCTCACCTAAACAGTGACCAGTCACTCTGTCCTCATCAAGAGGAGGAAATACTGAGTTACCAAGGTTTAAACGAACATCTTCCCACCTACCTTAGGTGCCTCCGATAATTTTTGCTTACTTTAATGAAATGAGTTTCTGCTTTAAAGGAATGAGTTAAAGTGACCCAAGAATGCAACCTTTCCTAGTCAGAGGATCAAAATGTTACTTCCCTTTCTATACTAAAATGCCAAGAGTGAAGACGAGCACAGTGAACACTGAGGGCAAATGTAGAGGGTGAAGCTAGGGAGCAGGGAGGAGATCATGAGGTTGTATAACTTCTGATGATAACTTTGTCACTGAATGTGTGTATGGTAGTTGAAACACACAGGGTACAGAAAAGGGAAGTCTGACCCTTGTGTTGTTCTTTCATGGCTATGAAAGGTGCAGCAGCTTGCCGGCTTCTTGAAGGCCTGTGTATTGCATCATTGTCAGCATTGTCTCATAGCTGCCCTCCCAGGGCCGTAATTATCAGCCAGAGACGGTAACATCAGGCATTTTTGAAAAAGGGGCTTTACAGCTTGCATTTTACGTTTTCCAGCATTCTGAGTCTTGTACCCCTTCCCCAAATATAGAAGCTGTTCTTAAACAGATGCGTTATGAGTTTTCTTGCTTTTATGTGCTGATTAAATTTTAGCTTGCACTCAAATTATTCTGTCACTGAGATAGCAAATTTTCTTCTGTGATGCAGAGAGGTAGCATGACAAAGTAGAAAGCAAATATTTAAGCAATGATAGAGTGAAGAGTGTTTAAATAGAATCCAGTGTCTGAGGACTCCTGGTTTTCTTTTTCCTGGTTCTTGAATGAATCTACTTTGCTTTTCTTAAATGAAATTGAAACTGTCTACATTAAATCCAAAAGTGTATTTTTATGAAATTTTACACAGGGAAGTCCTAATAGGTAGAATCTTACTACTGCCGCTGATTTTTATTTACCATCAGACCTGGCTTCTGTCTGAGAACCAGATGACCTCAGAAATCAAATGATGCTATGACTGGAAGGTGACTTAGTGTGATTCTTTTATTTGCCTGTGAATTCGATCTTTGAACCGGAGTGTGCTGCTTTCGATGAAAACTCAGTACTTTAAATTTTTAGCAGCAAATCATTTTACCTCAGTTGGTAACTTTTAAAATTAATGTGGATTTGTTGAATTGTTCCCATGGGTTATTTTTGGAAACATTCTTGATTTGTGGTACTTTTCCTTGGATGTCTTGAACAGTAACTTTGGATAGCCATCCATTTTGTTCTTAATAATTTTCTGGAATTCCTCTTCCTGTCTCCTGTTGTGTTTGTTCAGTTGCCTTTTAGTATTTTTTAAAAAGGAAGAGAAAGGGGAGGAAAGAAGATGCTTCTAAAAATCGACTTATTTTTGGCAATTTATGCAGCTTCTTGGGTAAGAGAGACTTAATGAGGGAGTTTCTGACCCCCTTCCATTTTTCTTTCTATCCCTGCCCACAGTGGTGGGGAGAGTAAGGGTGAGTATTGGAGAAAGACTGGGAGAAAAAAATCCTGTGCTGATAAGGATGTTCAGACTTTCTGTGGATCACCAATTGTCTCTATGACACATTCAGTAAAATAAGCAGATAACCCTGGGTATCTCTAATTATGCTCGATGAATAAAACTATTGTCTTTGACTGAAATTTTTATTGGGTCTGTCTTAACAATAGGAATATTTCCTTTGTAGTCCAGCTTTGTTCCATGGAAAAATGATGGAAATGATCTGTATCTGCATCGTCCAATAAAATAGCCATTAGCCACAGCTGCAGAGCTTCAAATATAGCTAGTGCAACTGAAAAACGAAATTTTAGTTAAATAGCCACATGTGACTACTTTATTGGACAACACAGTTCTAGTCTGTAGAGCTGTTATGTTCTGAATTTGTGTCTTCTCTAGTTTGTTCGTCCTTACTGCTTCCTGGTGTCGGATATGGTTGGGTCCTGAAATGAATGTGGTTGTTAAGAACATCGAGGAACAAACAGTAGCCTCTTTACTGCATGAGAACACAGAAACCTGGACGTTTTTCATTTTTTCTTTTCCACTTAAATGTTATTGCACTGTTCTGAATATTATTATTACCAGTCACTAGTTGCCTGCGTTATCTGTTACACCTTTTAATGGATTCTTTATTTTATTTTATTTTTTTCTCTCTCTCTCTTTTTTTTTTTTTTTTTTTTTTTTTTAGGGACAGGGTTTTACCCTGTTGCTCAAGCATGAGTGCAATGGCATGATCATAGCTCACTGCAGCCTCCAACTCCTGGGCTCAAGTGATCCTTCTGCCTCAACCTCCTTAATAGCTGGAATTACAGGCACATGCCACCACACCCAACTAATTTTTTAGAAAGTTTTTTGTAGAGGTGGGATCTTGCTATGTTACCTAGGTGGTCTTGAACTCCTGGCTTCAACTGATCCTCCCACCTTGGCATCCCAAAGGGCTGGGATTACAGGCATGAGGGATTACAGATGTGCCTGGCCATCTCTTATTTTCTAAATTATTATTTCCAAACCATCATAGCAAGATGACATACAGGTTATCTTTTTTGTGTGACTATTAAAACACACAGTCAGAAACTTTTCTTTTCCCACCCCATGGCCTAATCTGCCAACTATACCCAAACCTGGTATCCAAACCTGGTTTTCATGCTTAGTGTCTTTTTTCTACCAGTAATAAAGAACTTTACCATCTAAATTTTATGAGTTGAATGTTTCTGTGCAGGATTATCCTGGCTAATGATGACTACCGTCTTTTCAGGTGCCATACTGTTGGGTAAACATCAATGATCTCAGTAAGAGTTAACGTGGAGATTACCATCTGGGCTTCTATGGTGGCTTCATAGTTATCTGGTGGGGTGACAATAGTTTGTTTAGATGGTAGACTAGATACTTCTTAAAGGAGTGATTACTTTTCCATGTAATCAATAGGAGTGCAATGTTTTACATACCTTACTATTATTACCATAGTAATTAAATTGTCACTTGGAGCAAGCTGGGCTTATGCCGATGTTCTTATACCTCAGAACCTCAAGCCTCCTTGTAATGCTGACTTCAGGACTGGCTTAGGAGAGACTGTTTAGGTGCTGCAGTAATGAAATGCCCTTGGATAGGTTTCAAGGCAAACCTGCCTCATGGTGAATTTTGCTGAGCACAGTGATTATTAAGTAATAAGGCATTTTCTTCCTAAACAAGCATTTGTTAAATGCTCACTCTGTGGCAGATTACTCTGCTGGGGTTTTGTGGAAGCAATGCAGAGATAATTGACATGGTTTCTGCTTACAGTGGAGGAAGAGAAATATGTACAAATAATGCAAGAGTGTAAATTGAAATCAGGAAATGGAGAGGATGAGAGTGGTGGAAATGTTAAATATACGCCAACTGTGAAGCCATTAGCCTGAAGATTTTAATCTGAAACAGAGAGTTTAAGGGATATAGATTCCTATCTCATCCCAAATGTCTGACTGAGGTTAGAAGCTCACACAGACCTTAAAGGCAGGAGCGTAGAATAATGAGCAAAGCTTCTTTTGAATGTCGTTACAGAAGCTAGACATCCACACAATGTTTTCCCGCAGATAGACACTTCTAGAGGCTTCATGACTATTACACAATACATTTTACAACTTCTGTTTTATTATGGGCTCCTGACACATTCTGTGAACTGCCTAAAGTAGTCATCTCATCGACTTTATACTCCTGCCTTGTTTTATATAAAATCTGATTGATATCCAGCTCGAATACAAAATTTACTCATGAGACTTGACTCTAAATGACTTTTACTTGCTTTTATCAAAATTATCATCTTCCTCAAAAGATGAAAGACTCATCACTCTCTAGGTGGATCATGGTCTTCCTGCTTACAGCCTTTCCTCTTTCCACCCATCCTCCATAGCATGCCAGGATGACATCCTCCACAGCAGGCAGAGATGCCCATTGGAAATAAACTTCTCAGTGGTATTGCTTCCACTGAAACAGAGGTCTTGACTAGGAGTCCTGGAGCCATATTTAGTCTATAGCTATGTTTATTTGTCCCCTGCAGGTATTTACAAGCCAACATTTAGAAACTGATTTTTTTCATAATCTGGATTTCAGCTTCCCTTGAAAAATTGGAAGACACAGCCACCCTTGTTCTCTTTCTTCACAGGAGTCATCAGCTGGAGCTAAGTAGCAGTTGTCATATGCCGTAGATGGGTCATGCATGCTCCAGTGCCCCTCTTCCAACATATGCATTACATGGCCTGCCTCAGTTATCTACATTACTGTAGTCATTGCTTTTGTGACCCCTGATCTAAGGAATAGGCCAAGCCCCTTAGCATGGCACCTAGACTACCGACCAGCTGGTCCCTTTTTCCCTCTCCATCCTCTTTCCTGCCACTCTTCACACTTTGTGCTCCAGCAGCACCAAAGTACTTGCATTTGTCCGCTCCTTCATGCTCTTGCATGCCTCTGTGTCTTACTCATGCTCATCTCACCATTTTCCTCACCTTTCTTCCTCGTTTGGGTAACTCTGACTTAGGCTCTGTAGAATCAGATCACATGGCATCTTCTCCAGACTCACCTTGGGTACCATCTCCAGAAAACCTCCTCTCTTGCTCCCAGCCTCCTCATTCCTGGCACAAACGGCAGCCCCTCACTGTGCTCCTTTGGCACTGTAAGTCCTGTACTTACTTCAGTCCTGACGCTTACTTCAGCGTAATGAAATCATCCATGAACACTTCCATGCCCTTCTCGACACTGTAAGCTTTGTAAGAGCCAGGACTCACTCCTCTTTATATCCTGTACCTTCCCGAGCACGTGGAACATTATGAAACAAAGGTAAACTTAACACCTAAAATAACTTTCACAGGCTCTGAAGGTCTTCATAATACAGAAATTCTAAGAAATGTTGATAGCATTCGAATTGTCCTTTCAAGGTAACTACTTTGAAAGAGACAATTCTGTGTTTGATATGTCAATCATATTGTTCTCTACCAAGCTGCATTTGTCTAATGGTATACCAGAGATTCTCTTTTTCTTCCTCTTTTTTTTTTTTTGAGGCAAGGTCTTGCTCTGTCTTCCAGGCCGAAGTGCAGTGGTATGATCATGGCTCATTGCAGCTTTGAACTCCTGGGCTCAAGTGATCCTCCCTCCTCAGCCTTCTAAGTAGCTTGCAACAAAAGGTGCACACCACCATATTTGGCTGTTTTTTTTTTTCTTTTAATTTGTAGAGGCAAGATCTTGCTTTGTTGCCCAGGCTAGTCTCAACTCCTGGGCTTAAGTAATCCCCACACTTTGACCTCCCAAAGTGCTGGGGTTACATGAGTGAGCCACTGCACCCAGCCCTGTTTTGTTGTTTTCTGTCATGCTATTCATTTTCCTTTGGTGGAAAAACGAAGGTATTTAGTTAGAAGGTGCTATTAACTGACCACTTTGTTAATATCAAGGTTAATAATGCTTTCTGTCCCTTTTGTTAGTTAATCATAGATTAAACTGTAAAGAAATACAACTTCTCATTGAAATCAAGACACAGTATGGTTCTCAGAAACTGTACCCCCACCCCCATTTTGTTAAAATGTGTATTTATGGAGCCTGCAGTGACTTCTTTTCTTTTGGCCTTTCCACTGTAAAGGTAGAATTTCCGCCAGTTAAAGTTTCCAAATGAAATATAATCTAATGTGTCCCATTTATATTTCTATTGGATAGGTGATGATCTAGCGACTGTAATGTCCTTTTCTAATTCATCAGTCTTTTTGTTTTCCAAGAGGAGTCTTAGAACAGGAAATGTGAATGCTTCCATAGAGTCATTCTCATGTCCTTGTTTCTTCTTTTGTTCTGTAAGGCTTGCACCATTGTCTTTTCCCAGTGTCTCTATGTGTGCCATTTTAGGGCTAGGTAAATGGTTTCAGCTGTAAAATTTAACAGCTAGGGAGGCAAAAATATGTTTTAGAACAACAGTGTCAAAGGTCCTTATTATGAAGAGGAAATCTTGAGATCAAATTGATTGGCATAACTTTTATTTGCTAAAGAGACCTTAAAGGTAATATATTATTGAAAAAATGTAAAAATGATAGGAGATGGGGCAAGGATCACATCATCTAATGTTTGTCTTGTACTCATTGGATTCTCTGTAACTACTTGAGTAAATTAATACAACTGTTCCCCAGGCATTCTGTGTTACATAAGTAGAAATTACCATATGTGTCACTGTGTACAAGAGGAACATGATTTAACCTGTGTATTACCAAAGTTTTTGTATAGTGAGGTACAATATAAAACGTAATTTACTTGCTATTTAAAACTAAAAGACTTAAAAATTGTGTGCCTGTTTCCAGAGCTAAAATTGATGGAGCTAAAAAAGCTGACTCCTCCAATCACAGGAACCAAACACGATTAAGTATTTGCTTAGAGTCTCCCAACTGATAACTCTTAGATATTATTTATTAGAAGATTATAGTCTGAGTTTGAATTGAATATCCATTTCCATTAACGTCTATGTGTCTCCAAGAGCAACTTAAATTTGTTGTTACAGAAATTCTCCAAGTGGCTCCAGGCACCTTGACCATATTTTTCACTTAGTAGAGGCTTAACAGCAATTGGCCAGGCGTGGTGGCTCACGCCTGTAATCCCAGCGCTTTGGGAGGCCAAGGCAGGTGGATCACCTGAGGCGGGAGTTGAAGACCAGCCTGGCCAACATAGAGAAACCCTGTCTCTACTAAAAACACAAAATTAGCAGGGCATAGTGGCACATGCCTGTAATTCCAGCTACTCGGGAGGCTGAGGCAGGCGAATTGTTTGAACGTGGGAGGCAGAGGTTGCAGGGAGCCGAGATCGCACCATTGCACTCCAGCCTGGGCAACAAGAGTGAAACTCCATCCCCCCCCAAAAAAAGAAACTTGACAGCAATGAAGGTGATTTTATCGAGAGACTCCATCTTAATTCTCAGGTCATCTAGACATTTAGGAAAAGCCCACTTTATGTTGCACCTTCCATATGTTATGTTAAGTTTATGTTCTAGTTTCCCATTTTCAGAAGATAAATCATACCCCATTATACCCCAGACCCAGATTCAGAGGCCCAAAGTGTATCACAGATGGACATAAGACACTGAAATATTTACCAGAGCACCATTTGACATTTATGCCAACTGTAAAATGCAAGTCCTGTTTTTCAGGCTATCTGCCCAGCAATGGTTTGTTAGTAAGAAAATTCTCATAGAATCTTTCTAGATTCCAAAGAATTTACAATCCCAGGTCGGAAATGAAGTTCAGGAGTATAGACCAAGAAAAATTATGCTAACAGTTTTTCTCTTGAATATATATGGTTTTGGGGACCAGATTTATTCTAAGTTAAAGTTGCAGGCCTAATAAAGTAGTAAAAAGATATTAAAGTACCAAGATTCAGCAGAACCTGTCATTCTAATACCATTATTGAGAACAGCAGTCTGGAGGCTGGTGCCACCTCTGTACTCCTAAGAGAATTGTTTTCAATGTCAGTAGTTGAGTGCATTACCAAGAGTTGTCTTGGAGTTGTGCAGGAGGAAAGAGAGTTGGAATCTCTATTAGCCCTTTTTAAAAACTTCACAAATAATGTAGCTGAAGATCTAAGTAAAAATGCAACTTTAAGTTACCCCCTTCAAACCAGTTGTCACCTCTGAGCCCTGATGTAGAACTATAGGAATTCAGAACCAGCCACTATCAGGCGATATCGGTTTACACAGTAGGAAAACAGGATACTAGGAAGGTTTCACCAGGTTCACTAGGTGTGAGTGGCCACAGGTCCAAGTTTGCGACAGTTATTCAGAATCCAGGCTATATTTGTTGTGAGAGACTGTGAAAAAAAGTGCTTAGAAAAAAGTGATAGAAAAAGTGCTACGTGTGGAAATATGCACATTACTGTTATTAATATTTAACCTTTCTAATCCTCAGATTCTCATCTGTGAAATGAAATGAATTAAATCATGCTCAGAGGTGATGGCGAGTATTAGAGAGAATACGTAAGCACTTAGCTTATTCTCTGGAAAATAATTGGAGCTCATTATGTGACAACTATAATACTGGTAATATATAACCAAATGTCTCACATTTTCTGGTAACTTCTACTGACATGTTCTGTTGGAAGAATGACCTGGTGGAAAGACCATCATGCTTGTCTGTGCTGCACCTTAAGCAGTCTCTTTTTATGGAGATATTTTCCCTAATCTAATTTCCTTCCTTCACTTGCTTGTGAGTGAAAATTTCTAGGAAGGCTGCCTCCTTTCTTGTGCCATTTAGTCACTTTCCTGTCATAGGCACATGTGACTGGATCCTCCTGTGTTTGTTCATGTGGATCAAAAGTCCTAGCTGCCAGGTAGATTGCTCATGCAGTACCCTGTAATTTTGTTGTGTTAAATGAAGGAAATAAATTGCCATTATGTCAGATCACCTTACTTGTTATTTTAAATATAATTAAGGGAGTGTACCTGTTATTCCTTGGGATTAATGGAGAACTCTGATCTACCTTAACCAGAAAACAATAGCAATGATCCTCTGCCATTTTAAAAGCCAATTCAAAGGGTTTTTAAAAATTTATTTACAAGAGTTATTTTTTTTTTTCCTTCTGATGTCGGGTATGCGTGTGTGCTCATGTGCATGTGTGTGTGAATTGCTTGATGGCAGTGTCCTAGGCTAGCGGACAGGTTTCTGCCAGTGGTTCAGATTATGGATGCTTACATTTGGGGATGCCAGATGTATCCAGGCTTATTTTATGCAGGCTTATTTTCAGCACCAAGACTTCTTATTCTACGTATGATTAGCCGTCTTTTATTTCAATACATCTTGTTTCTTTGTGGTAGTCTTGTTTTGTTCTCTAGTCACTCAGAAGTAAGTGCTATGAACACTTATGATAAAGCACCAAATTCAGTATTATTTACTGCTAGAATTGAACATATATATGCCAGTGGATCTGTGTCCTGGTGGAGTAGATACTGTCTTGCTTGGAGCTCTTTCCTCTACCTGGTATGTACTTCGGCTGCTTCTCCTCTCTCCACTTCGCTCTACCTTACTTGTCCTTCAGTTTAAATGTCATTTCCTTGGCTAGGCATGGTGGCTTATGCCTGTAATCCCAGTACTTTGGGAGGCTGAGGTAGGAGGATGATTTAAGCCCAAGACTTCAAGAACAGCCCTGGCAACAGAGATCCCATCTCTACAAAAAAATACGAAAATTAGCCAGGTGTGGTGGTGTGTGCCTGTGATCTCAGCTACTTCAGAGGCTGAGGTGAGAGAATCACCTGAGCCCAAGGAGGTTGAGGCTGTAGTGAACCATGATTGTAGCACTATACTCTAGCCTGGGCAACAGAGTGAGACCCTGTCTCACAAAAAAAAAAAAAAAAAAAAAATGCCATGTCCTTAAGGATGTCCCCAAGGAAGTCCCCAGACCAAGCTAGTCTCAGATTCTGGGCCCTTTCTTACTCCAGGCAAATTGTGTATTAAGTGTTTGCTGAATCATTTATTGTCTGTCTCCTCAACTAGACGAAGCTTCCAGAAAGCAATGACTATGTCTATCAGATTCACACTGTGCCCCCAGCACCTATACAGAGTGTAGTGTGCACATACTCTCTTTTATTGTGCTTCACAGATACAGCTTTTTTTTTTTTAAATAAATTGAAGATTTGTGGCAACCCACTATCAAGCAAGTCTGTTGGCACAATTTTCCCAGCAGCATCTCTGTGTTGCATATTGGGAATTCTTGCAATATTTCAAACTTTTTCATTGTTATTATATCTCTTACGGTGATCTGTGATGGGTGATCTTTGATGTTACTATTGTAATTATTTTGGGATGCTACAAACCATGCCCACATAAGATAGCAAACTTAACAAATATTGTGTCTGTGCTGACTGCTCCACCAACCCAGCAGTTTCTGTCTCTCTACCTCTCCTCAGGCCTTCCTATTTCTTGAGACATGACAATTTTGAAATGAAGTTAACTCATAACCTTATGGCCCCTAATCTGAGTGCTCAAGTGAAGAATTACATGTCCCTCACTTTAAATCAAAAGCTAGAAATGATTAAGCCTAGTAAGGGAAGGCATGTTGAAAGCCTGGATAGGCTGAGGGCTAGGCCTCTTGTGCCAAACAGCCAAGATGTGAATGCAGAGGAAAAGTTCTTAAAGGAAACAAAAAATGCTACCCTGGTGAGCACACAAATGATAAGAAAGTGAAACAGCCTGAATGCTGATACAGAGAAGGTTTGAGTGGTCTGGATAGAAGATCAAACCAGCCGCACATTCTCTTAAGCCAAAGCTTAATCCAGAGGTGAGGGAGCTGCAGAAAAAAAAAAGTTTGGAACTAGCAGAAGATGGTCATGAGGTTTAAGGAAAGAATGTGTCTCCATAACATAAAAGCACAAGGTGAAGCAGCAAGTGCTGATGGGGAAGCTGCAGCAAGTTATCCAGAAGATCTTGCCGAGGTAATTGATGAAGGTGACTACACTAAATAACAGATTTTCAATGGAGGTAAAGCAGCCTTCTATTGGAAGAAGACACCCTCTAGGACGTTGATAGCCAGAGAGCCAAAGTCAGTGCCTGGCTTCGAAGGACAAGTTGAATCTCTTGTTAGAGGATAATGCAGCTGAATCATTGCAGTCATTGACTTGGAGTTGAAGCCAGTGCTCATTTGCCATTCTGAAAATGTTAAAGCCCTTAAGAATTATGCTAAATCTACTTTGTATGTGCTCTCTCAGTGAAACAACAAAGCCTGGGTGACAGCACGTCTGTTTATAGCATGGTATACTATTTTAAGCCCACTATTGAGACCTACTGCTCAGAAAAAAAGTTTTCTTTCAAAATATTACTGCTAATTGACAATGTACCCGGTTACCCAACAGCTCTGATGGAGATGTACAAGAAGGTTAATGTTGTTTTCTCTCTGTCTCTTTTTTTTTTAAGAGTCTCACTCTGTCACTCAGGCTGGAGTGCAGTGATCTCAGCTTACTGCAACCTCGGTTCAAGCAATTCTCCTGCCTCAGCCTCCCAAGTAGCTGGGATTACAGGTGTGCACCACCACACTTGGCTAACTTTTTGTATTTTTAGTGGAGACAGAGTTTCTTCATGTTGGCCAGGCTGGTCTTGAACTGCTGACCTGAAGTGATTCACTTGCCTTGGCCTCCCAAAGTGCTGGGATTATAGGCGTGAACCACTGCACCTGGCCACAAGGAGGTTAATGTTGTTTTCATGCCTGCCATCACAACATCCATTTTTGCAGACCTTGGATCAAAGAATAATTTTGACTTTCAAGTCTTATCACTTAAGAAATATATTTTGTAAAGTTATGGCTGCCATAGATAGTGATTCCTCTGATGGAGACGGGCAAAGAAAATTGAAAACCTTCTGGAAAAGATTCACCATTGTAGATACCATTAATAATGTTTGTAATCCATAGAAGAAGGTTGGTGTGCCAAACCCCTGTTAACTCCAGTGGGGATGGCACCAGGTTCAACAGGCTGAGAAGAGACTCAGAACCAGAGAATGAGACCTAGGTTTTACTGAGGACTTACACACAGATGAGAGAGTCCAGTGGTGGCAGACTGGGCAAAACCACCACCATCATTTGCAGAATGAATGCAATTTAAATAACATTTTTACTTAACACCCTCTGCCTAGCAACCTCCACCTGGCAAACCTCATTTAACCCAAAACAATGAGCCTTGATCCCCTGTATGGCCCATGTTCCACAAGATGCGTCTGGGGCTCAGGTGTTCCTCATAGACAAGGAATGGATCTCTGGGTTGACCACTTCTGGATTCCTTAGCTCAGACTTCTGAATACACATTCAGGTGCTTCTGCCATGCAGGGTCATTCTCAGGGTAAACTCAAGTCACATTGTCACTGTTAGGTGCGTCTACCATACAAAACTCAAAATATCAACATTAACAGGAGTTTGGAAGCGTTGATTCCAACCTTCACCAATGACTTTGAAAGGTTTAAGACTTCAGTAGAGGAAGTAACTGCAGATGTGGTGAAAATGGCAAGATAACTAGAACTAGAAGTAGAGCCTGAAGATGTGACTGAATTGCTACAATTCTGTGATAAAACTTGAACAGATGAGTTTCTTCTTATGGATGAACAAAGTAAGTGGTTTCTTAAGATGGAATCTATTCGTGGTGAAGTTGCTGTGAACATTGTTGAAATGACAGCAGAGGATTTAGAATATTACATAAGCTTAGTTGATAAAGCAGCACCAGGATTTGAGAGGATAGAGTCCATTTTTGAAAGAAGTTCTGTGGACAAAATGCTATCAAACAACACCTCATACAACAGAGAAATAAATCTTTTGTGAAAGGAAGAGTTCACAGACTTGGCAAATTTCATTGCTATCATATTTTAAGAAATTGCAGCTGGGTGCAGTGGCTCACGCTTATAATCCCAGTGCTTTGAGAAACCGAGGCAGGAAGATCACTTGAACCCAGGAGTTTGAGACCCAGCCTGGGCAACATAGTGAGACCCTGCCTCTAAAAAAAAAAAACACTAGCTGAGTGTGGTATCACAAGCCTGTAGTCCTAGCAACTTGAGAGGCTGAGGCAGAAAGATCATTTGAGCCTAAGAGGTCAAGACTGCGGTGACCTGTTGTTGTGCCACTGCACTGCAACCTGGGCAACAGAGTGCGACCCTTTCTCAAAAAAAAAAAAAGAAAGAAAGAAAGAAAGAAATTGCCACAGCACCCCAACCTTCAGTGACCACCATCTTTATCAGTCAGTAGCCGTCAACATGGAAGCAAGACCCTCGATCAGCAAAAAGATTACAACTCACTAAAGGCTCCGATGATTGTTCACATTTTTTAGCAATCAAGTATTTTTTAATGAAGTTAATCTACATTGTTTTAGGACATAATGTTGTTGTGCTCTTAATAGACTACAATGTAATGAAAACAACTTTGCATGCACTGTGAAACCAAAAACTTCGTATGATTTGCTTTATTGAAATATTTGCTTTATTGGGGTGGTCTGGAACTAAACCAGCAGTATTCTGAGGTATGCCTTGTTGAGACTTCCTAAATCTTCACTACATGAACAGATGTCACAACCTAGATAAAAAGTTGACAAGAATACATCCAACAATTTTTTACATTCATAATAGTCTTAGACACTTTGGTAGTTTTCCCACTGAAACAGTTCTCTTTTTCCATTGAGCTGTTCTGTAGAACTTGAAGGAAATTATTTCTAGGTGCTGATTCAAGACCTCTTAGTCCATGGGTGCTAAGCCAGATGGCAGAAGCCATCTGGTTCCTCATGAGATAACTGATTAAAGGCAACACACTCTGGCTCTGCTGGCCAGAGAATAAGGCAACACAGCTGGAGAGGCAATCTGTCTAGGCTTTTGAACATTCCAGCATCTGGGACTTTGCTCTGAATCTGGCAAAGTCCTGGAGATACCAGATCAATCATCACCCTGCCTGGTGATAATGACAGTGACTTTTGTATTAACGACCTTTGTCCATTAACCTTCATGTAGGGATGACTTGTTTGTTTTCGGCTAGGACATTGGCTTGGAGGATCTGCAATGGCTTACTTGCATGAAATACCAGTGCTAGACCATTCCAGAAGCACCTCCTGCCATCATCTTTCCTTGAACTCCCAGAGCTTATTATAAAATGTTCATTTTTAGTTTGTAGTATATCCTCATTACAGCCATGTTTGAAGTATTGTAAGTATTTTCTTTCCTTTTGCACAGTTGAAATTCAGTTATCATGACCATATTAAGTGTAAGCCAGGGAGACCTTACGTACACAAATCCTTAGTGATTTAAACTTCCACTGAGCTCTTGACTAGTAGTGTCCCCACCTCCGCTCCACCTGCGCCTCTGTGGATTAGGAAAGATCTTGGAAAGTGAACCAGAGCTGCTGCTAATCTAACAAAGTCCACTGTGTACCTAGCCACATTCCCCCTGATTCTCCACCTATTCAGTGCATCTCATTAAGCCACCCTCACAAATTTCCCTTTATGCTTTTGTTTTATAATACCATCTCCGCATCTGCATTTTTTTTTTGAAGGCCCAGTAAAACAGGTTAAGACAGGTTCTTTGTGGGTAAACAGTTCCTGGTACACGCCTTTTATTCAGCGCTGTGCAGATGCAAAGTGGCAACTGAGATGTTAGGATTCAAAACCTCAGCACTCTGGGTTTTCACCCTGGGCTTGCTTGGGGAATCACATTTTCTTTTTATGAATTTACTACCTCTGATTCTTCTGTGACCTACAGTAGAAAATCCTATCCTAATTCTTAGTGGTATTGTTCAGAATCCTATAATTTCCCCTTACCCATCTAGTGGTATAGAATACCGTGAGATTAAAATTAGTGTGAATTTTGAATAGAACCCCAAACTGACCTCTTGTATCAACCAAATTTTCTCACAACCCAAGTAATTTCAAAATTATTCTCACTCTACTGCTGTAAGTTTCAGTGACACACACATCTACTTTGATGCTGCATGACCTTCACTTGAACTTCATTCAGCCAGCAGTGTAGGTTTATGCCGAGACTTGTTTCCACGCCACCTGTGGTGTCATCAACTCAGAAATTCCCCTAGATATCCGCAGACTTCAGATTCAGCAGCGATTCGGTGCCTGACCTATGCTAGATGTCTCCATACGCAGTAGTCTCCCGCTTGTCCTTCTAAGAGCCCCAGTTGATGCCAGAAACCACAGATGGTACTGACCCCTATATGTATATACTATGTTTTTTCTGTACATACCTGTGATACAGTTTAATTTATAAATTAGACACAGTAAGAGATTAACAACAATAATAAAATATAATATAGCATACTGTAATAAAAGTTATATGAATATGGTCTCTCCCAGAATATCTTGTTGTATTGTACACACCTATTTTCAGACTGTAGTTGACTGTAGGTAACTCAGAATGCAGAAAGCAAAACCAGCAATGAGGGTGAACTGCTGTGTGTGAGCTCATCCTCCTACCTGCAGTAAAGCTTTATACCCTCTGAACCTTCATCCTCTCCACCACCCCCAGGCTTCTGAATCCCCTGTGTTCTCACAGTTATGAGTCCTCCCCACTCACTGGTGTTTTGTCAAGCCCGGAACTCATGGGTAACCATTACAACGATGCACTTGCCATGATGCCTGGGCCTTCCTTGCAGGCCCAGGTATCCCCTCATAGCCTCCTGTTTCTTCTTTAGGTCTGTTGAATATTATTGTGAGACTCCTAAAAACTAGCTGCTTGGGTCAGTTCCACTTTCTTATTCTCTCACCATCAACTGAGCCCAATTTGCTGCTGGCTAGTTGTCAAATCATATCCCAGGAGTACTCACCCCTCTTGTCTACTGTACATCACTCTTTTGCCCAGGCTGGAGTATAGTGGTACAATCTTGGCTTACTTTACCTCTGCCTCCCAGGTTCAAGCAATTCTCCTGTCTCAGCCTCCCGAGTAGCTGGGACTACAGGCGCATGCCACCACACCCAGCTAATTTTTGTATTCTTAGTAGAGGCAGGGTTTCACCGTATTGGTCAGGCTGGTCTCAAACTCCTGACCTCAGGTAATCCACCTGCCTCAGCCTCCCAAATTGCTGGGATTAGAGGTGTGGGCCACGTGTCCCCCAGCCTGTACCTAACTCTTAACATCTAATATTTGCCGTGAATATTGAGGATGTTTTAAATTAGCTTTCAGGCAGGGCACTGTAGCTCATGCCTATAATCCAGTGCTTTGGGAGGCAGAGGCAGAAAGATCTCTTGAGTCCAGGAGTTGAACACCAGCCTGGACAACATTGTGATAGCCCATCTCTGCAAAATTAAAAAATAGTCTAGCATGATGGTGCCTGTATGTATTCCCAGCTAACTCAGGAGGCTGAGGTGAAAGGATTGCTTGAGTATGGGAGATTGAGGCTACAGTGAGCTGTAATCATGCCACTGCACTCCAGCCTGTGCAACAGAATGAGACCCTGTCTCAAAAAAAAAAAAAGAGACTGGGTGCAGTGATACATGCCTGTAATCCTAGCACTTTGGGAGGCCCAGGTGGGAGGATTACTTGAGGCAAAGAGTTTGAAGCCACTCTGGGCAACATAGCAAGACCACATCTTTACAAAAAATTTAAAAACAGAACAAGGAGCTTCTACATCATAATTTACTCTCTTGACTAGAGAGAGAAAATAGATGGAAAGACATATAGCTTGTATTATTCTAATTAAAATTCAGCAGAAAGGAGAGGAATGAGGAATTTCTGTTTTCTTTTGATACGATTTTGAAGAAGGAAGAGGTTAATGTTTAAAAAGGACTGTTGGCCACTGACAACGGATTTCAGTAAATCCTGAGTGTCAAAGGTATTGCAGTTATGTGGATAGTGGCATGGTTTTTCGGTAAAGTGTAATGGGGAGGAGTAAATTGAATGCTCCAGCCCCATCTGAGGATTTCTTGGTTATTTATTGTGGGTCATTACAACCACAGATGCTTCATGAGAGAGTTAATATAATTACTGATCTCTATCTTTTTACTTTAAGAAAACAAAGTTAAAGAATGAGTCCATTACTATTTCAGGTGATATGTTTAGAAAGCAGAGCTTTATTTCAGGACTTAAATAGTATTAAATGGTGTTTTTTGAATTCCATTCTTCTGACAGTTACTGTCATAATCATTTGTAGTGAAACCTATTTAGTCATTCTCAGTATCCTGGACTTGGTTTCTTCCAAGATTAGATACACTTTAATGAGTAGTTTAATTTTCTATTTCAGTTTCTCTCTAGTGTATTTTATCTACTTTTCTTGTAGCCTCTGTTAAAAGAAAACTTCAGATAAGTTAAATTTGATGGAGTTTAATCGAGCAAAAAAAAGAATTCGCGAATCGGGCAGGCTGCAGAATCACAGCAGATTTGGAGACTCCAGGGGTACCTTGTGGTCAGAACAAATTTATAGACAAAAAGGGTAAAATGATGTACAGGAATCAGAAGTGAGGTACAGAAACAGTGAGATTGGTTACAGCTTGGCGTTTGCCTTATTTAAATACAGTTTGAATACTCAGCAGTTTATGAGTGGTGGAAGTATGGCCACTGGGATTGGCCAACACTCCGCTGTTGTTACAGGTGCGTGCTACTAAGTTAGGTTTTCAATTTTGTCTGCCTATTAAGCTAGGTTACAGTTCATCTACAAGAACTCAAATATAGAAGTACAAAGTGTTCAGGCCATATTTAGTTTGCTTTAACACCCCCCTCAAGCTTCATTCCTTTTTGGAGGTGAAAGGAATTTATCCAATATTCTTGCACCTCAGTGAAGGAAACCTTTCCAATAAAAAGGAGTCTGTTGACCTGGGTAGGTGGGACCAGTTCCAGTATCAGCCGGGGCCAACTCCCAGTACTGAGGCTGGAAGGGCAGATGCCCCCTGCTAAATAATCATTTATTGAGTCGAGAAATTTTCCAAAGCTTATAAACCTTAAAATACTCTGAATTCTCTACAATTGTGAATTCTGTCCTCTTAAAAACTCCTGAACCAATGCCCTTCCCTCCCCACATTTCTCTTCCCTTTCCTACAGGTGACCCTCAAGTGTGGTTTGTGTAAAGTATTATTAATTCCAGCTATTTAGTGACCTCTTCTTTCTTAGTGAAACCTAATACCATCCACAGAAATAATTATGCATGTCTTTAGGTAAGGATTAACTTGCTACAAGTTTTCTTTGATTACCACAGTCATCTTATGTATATTCAATTCTCCCTGTTTGATGTTCCATTATATTTATTTACATACAGTATATCAGTGGCAGGATGTGTTGAATTGAGGTGATGCTGTTAAAAAAAGATTTTCTGGGAAAACATAAATTGGCATTTACTCTTAGGAATTTTCTTTAACATTATATTCAATTAAAAACACGGATTTTTTTGTTGCTGATTTGACGAACAACAAAGAAATTTCTGAAGGCTTAAGTAAGTTATTAAACCTTTTTACCAATCACTCTGCTTTTGTTACATCAGCATTTTTATAAAGGTTTTCTGAAGGAAAAGATTATATCAACATACACTTCATAGGCAATGTCTAATGGTAGTGTTTCCCACAGTGGAAAGATATTGTGGTTACATGGACTACATTTAAAGTTCCTTAGTTTTTCCTACTTGCCGGTTATAAGTCCTATATGAGAATTATTAGATTTTTCTTTTTTTTCAAACTTTTAAGTTCAGGGGTACATGTGCAGGTTTGCTGTAGAGGTAAACTTATGTCATGGAGGTTTGTACAGATTATTTCATCACCCAGGAATTAAGCCTAGTATTCATTAGTTATGTCTCCTGATCCTCTCCCTCCTCTGGTAGGCCCCGGTATCTTGCTGTTCCTTTCGATGTGTCAATGTGTTCTCATTATTTGTCTTCTACTTCTGACTTTCTATAACTTGAAAATAACCTCAGATGCCTAGTAATTGTCTAACTATAGCAAATATTTTTATTGGAACTTATTGTCCTTGACAGTCACTTTTATAATAGCATTGTGAGCCAAATAGTACTTTTACATCAGACACACAAAACTGGGGAAACGAAAATGAGGGCATTATGGCTAATGTTCATCTCTCTCCCCCTTCCTTTCTCTGTTTCCCTTCCCAGGGAGATAATATGTACCTTTGCAGTCAATTTCTGTAGTTTTACTACGTATATATATCTATCAATAATATATACATTACATAGAAATGTAATGTGTAATTGAGTTCTTAAAACAATTCTCAGAAAGATACTACTTTATGATTTGCCAACCCAGCTTATTTCACCTTATAACTTGTTGTAAAATTGTATACCTTTCTCAGTCCTTTATTTTATCATCTGTTTGTCCCTAAAAAGTAGAACTCCTGAGGTCAGGAGTTTGAGACCAGACAGACAAACATGGCGAAACCCCATCTCTTCTAAAAATAGAAAAAATTAGCCAGGCGCAGTGGCACATGCCTGTAATCCCAGCTACTCGAGAGGCTGGGCGTGAGACTCGCTTGAATCTGGGAGGCAGAGGTTGCAGTGAGCTGAGACTGTGCCACTGCACTCCAGCCTGGATGACAGAGCGAAACTGTGTCTAAAAATATAAAATAAAAATAAAAATATGTTGGCCAGGCTGCTCTCGAACTCCTGACCTCAGGTGATCCACCATAAAAGGAAAAAAAAAAGAAATTAAAAAATAATAATAAATAATAAATATTATATATTAAAAGCTATATTTATGGGAAATGGTCCGGGAGCAGTGGCTCATGCCTGTAATTCCAGCACTTTGAGAGGGCAAGGCGGGTGAATCACTTGAGGTCAGTAGTTCGAGATGAGCCTGGCCAACATGGCGAAACCCCGTGTCTACTAAAAATACAAAAATTTGCCATGGTGGCACACACATGTAGTCCCAACTGCTCAGGAGGCTGAGGCAAGAGAATCGCCAGAACTCAGGACATGGAGGTTGCAGTGAGCCAGGATTGCGCCACTGTACTCCAACCTAGGTGACAAAGTGAGGCTCTGTCTCAAAAACAAAATTAAAAAATTAAAAATACATATATATATGTATACACACACATGTATATATTTATGGGAAATACAAATGATCATGGCTAATGTCGTTGTTTTCTGTGTGTCCTTTCATGGTCTCGTCTCCCTCCATCTCTCTCCCCGTTTCCCTATTTCCCTTCCCAGAGAGATCATATGTACCCTTGCAACCCATTTCTGTAGTTTTACTGCATGCATATATCTACAAATAATACATCATTTGTGTGTTTAAATTGACATAAATTATGTTATATTAACATATCAGTTTGCCATTTGTACTCCCCCTACTCAACTTTTAAAATACCCATCCTAAGTGATAAATATAGTTTAAGTGCTGCCTAGAATTCTGTAGTGTGACTTTACTGCAGTTTATTTACTATTCCCTAATTGATGGAGAAGTTGATTGTAGTTTTGTTTTTTCATTTTGTTGCTACTACAAATCGGTGCTGTGGTAACTTCTTATAGTTTTCTTTTTTAGCATATGTGCAAATATGTATTCCTAGAAGTGGTATGTGCTATGCGTTTACATATGCCAAATTGCCTTCTGAAATAGTTTTATCAGCTTACTTCCGCCTGCAGCTCATGGCAGTCCCCATTTCCCCATACTCACTTCCACTTGATTTAGTAAGACACTTTGATTTTTGAGAATTGGATGGCTATAAAATGGTATTTAGTTTTAATTAGCAAAACTAAACATTGGTTAATGTAGATTTTTTTAAATAACAGAAAGGACAGCACCATTTAGCCATTTAGGTGGGTTTTTTTTCCCCCCTTAGAGGAAGGCAAGAGAAACTGCTGCATCAATCAACTGGTATAAAGCTAATTGTTTTTGTAAGGTATGCCGAGTCACTGGGGGAAGAAACAGATGGTACCAGCACTGTGCAGATCTGTGGGAAGGGCAATTATCATCTCCATTGACATGGCAGGTCAGGGTTACAGCCAGGTTTCAGTTTCTTCTTTCTCCCACCCCTCTTCTTTTTTTTTTTCCCTCAGAAATCCTTGTTCACACAGATTCTTCTTTTGGAACTGCATCAAGTTTACAGACCTGGGTTTTTGGTTTTCTCTTCTTGCTTCACTTCCTTTTGGTCATTCAGCATCCATACTATTAGGTGGGCAGAGAAAAAGCAAAGTACATAAAAAGTTCGCTGCCTTCTTTTAGAATAAAGGAGGGAAAGGGAGAAGGCAGCGCTTGGGGAAGATTTCTGCAGAGAGCGTGTGTTGAAAACATTGCTTAAGATCAGATTTGGTAATTATTTGCGGGTTTCCATTATTCATGTAGTCCTTGGGCCTGATTAGCATTTGTAAAGTATAAACTACACATGCAAGGCATTAGCATGAATAATTAAAAGGTAGGGAGTTAGCTATCCATGACTGTGGGTTTTCTTTTATTATTGTAGAGGCTATTTCAGTTAACAAGAGGAAGCTTAGACTTGCAGACTGCTGGTCTGGCAACCTCAATTTTGCTTTCAGCTCAGCCACATATCATGATGCATTGTACGGCTGCCTTATTTTCCTGGAAAAAGAAAGTTACTTTGCTGGGAAAAAAAAAATCAGTATTCTGTGCACTCTTATAAGGGTACAATCTGAATTCCTGGGAGGAGAGCTCTACTTAGAGTAATCACATCAAACTAAATGTAATTATTATTGTACTTATAATTTAAAAATACCTTGGTCATTGTTACAACTCATTGATTCAGGACCCATCAGCCCCTACAAAATATCACTCCCCAAATTTTGGGCATTTCCCAGGGGTATCTGAAGTGCTCATAAACCTTCCCGCTGGTGCTCTGTGTGCCACTCCATTACTTAGGCCGTGCAGTTGTGTTTCCCGTACTGGGGTTCCACAAGTCACTCCTTGTGCAGGCCCTTAATGGCTGTGCCAACAAAAGAGTGTTTCTAATTCAGGTAAGTCTGGAAAATATATTTCATTACTTTTGAACTTATAAGAGCATTTAATATTGTATTATGAATCACCAGGAAAGGAATGTAGTATACTTATCTGGTCAGGAAATAAGTCTATGTGGGATGTCTATGTGTGTATACCACTTTAGGAAATTATGTAGCATGTGTATGTGTTTGTGTGTGCACGCACAGAACACTTCTTAAGAGATTCTTCATTTGTCCTTTCATGGTATCAAAGATGTGAGCTGGGTCTGTTGTTGCAAATGGATGAATTACACTTTTAAAATGGCTTCTGGTAGATTCCTTTATAAGCCCTGGTGTATCTGATTTTCTCTTAAAGTCGGAATTGGACCCCTGCTACATAACAGAAATCTACAAATCTAACTTGGCTGTTGTTGAAAAATGCACAAAAAGTCATCTCGGCATTTTCTGGGTCTTGGTTTGAAATCTACTGGTAAATACTACTACCTCTGTGAATGCCAGGCTCTGGTCCATGAAGCTATAGCTGCCTATGGCCCTCTGAATTCACAGGAGGAATCTTCCCTTATTCTACAGCCTCACACCCAGACTATGATCCTCCCCTCCTACTCCAGATGTGCCAGTGAGTAGAGGAGAAGGGAATACTTGTGATGGGAACTTAATTGCTTCAACTGCAGCTTTATCTGAGAGCTGCATGTGAGCAAACCCATGGTGGATCTGTTTATTTTCTCTGTTCTGGAAGGATAGATGCGAGGAAAGTTGTCATGCTGTAATCTGATCATTGTGTGACTTATGTTTGACATATGCAATATATCATAAAAGACATCTGGGCATAAAAATTGGATAAATAACTGGGGTAAAATAAATGATAAATAAGATTAGTGAGACAGGAGAGGAAAGAAAGATCTGAAAAAGTTTCCATTTCCAGCTTTATAATTTTTAGTTAGTAAGAGAAAATGAATGGAGCCCTTACTGCGAGAGCCCTGAGGGGTACTTTTCCATGTGTTCTCTTAAGGGGGATATTTACCCTATTTTACACACTGTAATACCTAAACCCCAGGGTGAAGTAACTAGCCAGAAATACACACAGCTAGCAAATGGTGGAGCAGCATTCAGGCCCCCTTTCTGACTGTGTTTAGAGAGTTTGTAAAACATGAAATATGTATTGAAATGAGGGTAACACAATAAGATTTTTGGAAAACTCCTGTTGACATGTGGATATATTTTTTTTCAGTTTTTTTTCTGTGCATCTTCCCAATGATTTGGAAATTAGAGGCTCTGCCTTAAAATCTACTAATGGTTCTACCGTCGAAAACTTTTCCCCAAATAATCTTAACATTACCTGGCAGTGACAAAAAATATTTTCATTTTGCTTTGTAATAGATGAGCTTTTTCCTCTTCTTAAAAGAAAAAAATTAGAGAAATAAGACCTGGAGTATGGGATTACTCATAAATCAAAGCAGATGTTGAAATACCTGATTTTTAAGAAGCTGTTAGAAGTTGCTTTTTCCCATTCAAATCCCTTAGGGAGCCAGGTAGAAGCACTTAGTGTAACCACAGTACAACACTTTGCTACTTCAGCATGCCTCCATTTAGCGGAAGATAGTATGTCTAATGTTACTATAAAAACTGAAAAGAATTTGATTTACAGTTACTTCCAAAGTGATTCAAGATTGGTGAAAAGACTTTTACTAAACTTAAGGCAGTTCTAGGCAACAGCTAGACAGATCCTCCATAAGTATACAAGTGCACCTAAATGTTGAGATTGATTGAAAAACAAGTTATATATTAACAGTATGTTCCATAAAGAAGGAATTGAGAAGGGAAATTCCATTTGAAGAATCAATGTAGAGATTGTGAGCAACAGTTTTCCTGAGCTGGGATGCCAATGAAAACTGTAGAATTTGGAATATTTATTGGCATAATTGTTTATAATAATTGCCAATATTTATTGAATACTTGCTATGTGCTAGGTGCTTTGCATAGATAATTTTAATCCTCACAATAATCAGATGATAGATAAAGGCAGCTACTATAATTTCTTTTATATATGACTAAATTGAGACTCAGGTTAAGTAACTTGCTCAGGATCACACAGCTAGGAAGTGCTGGAATGAAATAGAATACAGATCTGTCTGATTCAAAAGTCCACTCTACCCTTTTTGTTTTGAGAAAGGGTCTCCTCCCTCTGTCACCCAGGCTGGAGTGCAATGGTGTGATCATGGCTCACTGCCATCTTGACCTCCCAGGCTCAAGCAATTCTCCCACTTCAGCCTCCTGAGTAGCTAGGACTCCAGGCACATGCCACCATACCCAGCTCATTTTAATTTTTGTAGCTATGAGATCTCTCTATGTCGGCAAGGCTGATCTTGAACTTCTGGACTTGAGCAATCCTCCTGCCTGGGCCTCCCAAAGTGCTGGGATTACAGCTGTGAGCCAACTGCGCCTAGCCTTTCAAGGTTTTTTAAAACTATAAAAGGGTTGTAAAAACAAAACACAGAGAAGAATGTATGACATACTTGTGGCCCAGAAGCCTAAAGTATTTACTGTCTGGCCCTTTATAGATTACACTTGTTGACCCCTGTCTTAGTGCTTTCTCTGTCTGGGGAGATAAGTAGTGGAGTGATCAAGGGCATCGGCTGTGGAATTGGAGGGCTCTGCATTGGCTTCAGGCTGTTACTGTCATCAGCTGTGTAACTAGTCACGTTACATAACCTCTGAGCCTTTTTTTTCTCAAACCGTGTAAAATGGTGATAACAACAGTACTTACCTTGGGATTATCGGATGAAACCCCATATTAGTTAGGATTGTAAACAGTAAATGAAATTATTGGCATGTGTAAATGATGTGTCCAAAGGAGGTGGGTGAATTTTCTTTCTCTTTGGTAGTGAAGGAGTCACAGAGCCTCAGGGCTGCTGGCCCAAAGAGGAGGCCAGAGCTAAGAAATCTGAGAGAGGCCGGGTGGTGTGGCTCATGCCTATAATCCCAGCACTTTGGGAGGCTGAGGCAGGAGGATCACCTGAGGTCAGAAGTTCAAGATCAGCCTGTCCAACACGGTGAAACCCCATCTCTACTAATAATACAAAAATTAGCAGGGGCGAGGCAGCGCACACTTGTAATCCCAGCTACCTGGGAGGCTGAGGCATGAGAATTGCTTGAACCCAGGAGGCAGAGGTTGCAGTAAGCTGAGATCACGCCACTGCACTCCAGCCTGGGTGACAGAATCAGAATGAAACTATGTCTCAAAAAAAAAAGAAAAGAAAAAAATCTCAGAGAAATGGAGTCAGTATCCTGATGACTTCCTGAATTTTTAGGTCAAACTGAAGTCTTTTCTACTTTTGGGCCTTTCTGTTGTGAATGCTTCTAAATTTCTTTGTTATTTAAGTCAGCCTCGTTGGGTGTTCTATATATATATATATATATATATATATATATATATATATATATACACACACACGTATATATACACACACACACACGCATTGCCGTATAGGTACAACTGCCCAAGCCAGCTGTGACCAAATGGCTTGTGGGATCTCTTGGCTCAACACAGTCGTTCTTCTCCTCCATCTTTCATCTGTTCCGTCTTAGCTGATGTTGGGACTCTACCTTTCATCTCCCTCTAACCACCAAACATTCTCAATCCATTTCCTCTGCACAGATAAGCATGTTCATTTAGATACAGGTGCATGGAAACACCTGAGACTCAACTCACGAAGACTTCTGGTTTTCATTTCATTCTAGAACCAGGGTCTGCACTGTGTTGTCCACAGTCAGTTGGAAAGAAAAGTACATACATTTGTGACTGTTCTTTCATCTCCATTCCTATCCATGAAGCAGGCAGGTCCTCATGTTCCCAGTGTCCTCAGTTACTTCTGCTACTCTGTGTATGGGCCCTGTTCTCTCTACTCCCATCCTGTCACCATGCTGATGATGAACACCACAGTTTTTAAGTGTTCCTCTAAAAGGCAGACGGATTTAAATTTGGAGTATGCAAATCTAAATATAGGATTCTTTCTTTGTATCTGAAGAGGGATCCCCTAAAACTTTTGGGGCCCACAAATTATATATTAAGTATCTGTCCTAAGGTGCATTTTTCTGGGGAAAAGTTCTATAGCTTTCATCATCTTCTCAGAGGGACACATGACCTAAGAAAAGGATAAAGTCTCTCACCTTTGTCCTTCGAGAAAAATGACAAGTCTCAATCATTTTAGGAGGTTTATTTGCCAAAATTAGGGACATGTGCTCGGGAATCAGGTCTATGCCTTTCTCCAAAGATAATTTTGAGGGCTCCAAATTTAAAGGGGAAAGGGTGGGATATTGAGAAATACACAGTTTTTCATGTAAGAGGCAGGTAGGGAAAAACAGTCATTTATGCCTTTGGCTCAATGAATCTGCATTTTTTTTTTAGCATAAGATGACATAGACATGGGGCAGAGGAAAAATGCCGGGAATCTGCATTTTACGTAAGATAACATAGACAAAATGAGATGGGAAACAGTCAGATTGCCAGGCTTCAGGTGGTGCGGGGAGGTGGCTGCACCTGTAAAAAGATAAGCTATCAATTTACATTGCCAAGGTGAAATTTTAACAGAAACACCTTGGAGTAAAGATCTTGCAGCTCGCTAGGAATTTTCTTGTGGGCAAAAATACTGGGGAGGCGTGTAGCTTTTCATCTGGTAGCCATCTTATTTAGGAACCAAAAATAGGGAAGCAGGTTTGCATGACCCAGTTCCCATCTTGCCTTTTCACTTTGGCTTAACGAGTGTAGCATCCCAAGATTTAATTTCCTTTCACACCTTATAGGGCCTTGGTGAAAAGAGTGAAAGGGTGAAAGAATGCAGGAGAAAAAAAAGTTTATAGCCTCTTTCACTGTATTACCTGGCAGGGTACCCCCTCCCAGATGTTTAGTAAAGGGCATGAAGGTAAGTAAGAGGCCAGGAAGAGAAGAAACTTTTGTTCAAATGAAACCAATGGTAACTGTAGAGAGTGAATGAAGCCAGTCCCGGAGAGAAGGAAATGAAAGGCACATGAGCAAGTACCTTCTATGTACCACAACTTGGGCTACGTGCTGTAATTTTTTATTTAATTCTTTCCAGCATTTATTGATATGGTGGGAAGCACTCAGGCTTTGAGAAGTAGGTAGACCCAGATTTGAAATCTGGTTCATTATTTTCCTCTGAGATCCAACTTGCCTGTAACCTCTGAAACCCAGTTTTTGATGATTTGAAAATGAGGTTAAGACCACTTACTAAATCAAAGGTTGGGATTATTTATGGAGATTTTAGGCATGCAGCAAATAATATCAAATATATTATTATCATTATTTCAGAGAAGGTAAGGTTGACACTTGGGAGCCGATTGGAAAACCAGAAATAGGGGCTGGCCCTGAGGTGGGTTCTCAGGGGCTACTTAGCCAAGAGTTTAGCCCCAGTGGTTCCACAGTCCTTTCCTTTTGAGAGTTGGCTTTCTCTTCTTGCGCCCGAGGTTCTGACAGCCAGCACTATTGCTTTGGAGTTAGGGGAAGCACTGTCCTCAAACAGCAAGAGAGAGACATGTTTCTGGCAGCTCCTGCTGAAACTCTGGCACAGGTAAATATCGCTATATGATGGCACAGAAGGCAGTATTTTACAGTATAGGTTAGGTTATAGATGAAATGGGCTTCATTTTATTCATTTATTTTTTTTAAGATGGAGTCTCGCCCTGTCGCCCAGGCTGGAGTACAGTGGTGTGATCTCCGCTCACTGTAGCCTCTGCCTTCCAGGCTCAAGCAGTTCTCCTGCCTCAGCCTCTCAAGTAGCTGGAATTACAGGCATGTGCCACCACTCCCAGCTAACTTTTTTTGGATTTTTAGTAGAGACAGGGTCTCATGATGTCGGCCAGGTTGGTTTACAACTCCTGACCTGAAGTGGTCCACCGCCTCAGCCTCTCAAAGTTCTGGGATTACAGGCGTGAGCCACCACACCTGGCCTCAAATGGGCTTTAATGGGTCAGCCTAGGAGCCAAGTTAACATATGTAATATTGTTTCTGTTGGGGGAATATTTTTAAATGCCAGTTAAATGCCATGCTCACATGTCAGGGACTACCAATACTGGTATGTATACATGTATAATGGTATATGAAAATTAATAGGATCTTGAGGAATAGGATCTTAAGTAAAAAGATAGAGACCCAGAGAAACGTGACATCGACACCTGTTTACACTGTTTCCCATTGTTTATCGAGTGTTAACTGCAGGTTGTTTTCATGTGAAGCTCATCCTACCCATTTATTAGTTGTATGACATAAAGGAATGAGGAACATGAAAGGATTCTTGATTGTCTGTCCTTTTGTGACAAATAAGGCTTTTCTTCTTTTCCAACCACAGGAGCTGCTATTAAGAGGAAGCTTAAACAGTATCCCCCAGTAGATATATATATATATGGTTTTTTTTTTGACTGAGTCTCACTCTATCTCCAGGCTGGAGTGCAGTGGCGTGATCTTGGTTCATTCACCGCAACCTCCACCTCCACCTCCCGGATTCAAGCGATTCTCCTGCTTCAGCCTCCTGAGTAGCTGGGACTACAGGCATGTGCCACCATGCCCAGATAATTTTTGTATTTTTAGTAGAGATGAGGTTTCACCATGTTGGCCAAGATGGTCTCGATCTCTTGACCTTGTGATCCGCCCGCCTCGGCCTCCCAAAGTGCTGGGATTACAGGCATCAGCCACCACGCCTGGCCAATATATTTTCTTCCCCTGGGGGAAAATACCCAATTTTTTTTTGCAAATCATTAATTTCCCTTTGCCCCTACCCTGGGCTAGAAAGAGATGGGTCCAGCATATTCATATGGCAAAAGTATATCTGTCAATAGCATAACATATGGTTTAGGGATGTAAGTTATGCCCTTTATAATTTGTAGCATAAGAAACATCCTGTTATAACTTATTTTAATTGTTCCACAGGCTGAAACGTTCCTTACCAGTTAAGCCCTCCTTGAGCCTTTATTTTGAGGGGACTTTCAGCTTTCTTATCAATATCTTCTTTTTCCAGTACTTAATTTTTCTTCGTTTTGTTATGTATAAATAAAATTCAAGAGAAAAATTCAAGACCTGTGATCCTTAAAGGATAACCATAATGTAAACTTGAAAATGTTGTTTTCCTAGAAAAATCTATAGATTTTGTTGGTATCTATAGATTCTATCCAAAGGCGTATCCTTTTTCACACTGAAGACATGTGGACCTATAGAAATCCCAGTAGAGAAAACCTTTCCAAGAAAGATTAATATCGCTATCAGGAATACATTTACAAAAAGAAAAAAGTTATACAGGGTAAGTATCCCTAATCTGAAAATCTGAACTTCAAAATGCTCCAAAATCTGAAACTTTTGGAGTACCAATGTGACTCTCAAAGGGAATGCTCATTGGATGGAGCAGTTTGGCTTTTTGGATTAGGGATGCTCTACCTGTATATATATATATGTATATTCATGTGTGTGTGTATTTTCACACTTCTCATGAAAATACACCCGTGTATTTAAACCCAGAATCTGGAAGACAAGAGTTCAAGGATGAGCTTAAATAAGCTATGACCAAATTGGAATGGCCCACACACAATCACCTGCGTATGCATTTTTCTAAGAGGACTCAGAGCTCCTGGTCTTCTCTTAGAGAAAGTCTTAACACCGTTTAGAAAACATTTTTCTGGAGTAAATTAGATAATGGACTTAAATAAGGTCTTTCTCCTCTCCTTGGAAGAATTATGAATTTTCTACATGTTCAAGCTTTCAGGGTCTTAGAGATTAAATAGGGAAAGAAGGTGCTGGATATAGGTAGAAGACAGTAATGGTAAAGATAAAGAAGGTTAGTGCAATTCCAAAGGCCCGGTAGAGCATCTGCTAGGCCTCATTTTGTGTTTTGAACAGGTTGGTTTTGCTGTATAAGAAGTTTTAGTGATGACAGCTTTATAAAATGAGGTGTCATGCTGTCTCTCACTTATCTCTGTTTATGTGTATTTGTGATGACCTTTCATCTATAGTCTCTATGGACATTCATGCTCTGTATTGTTGGATCCAAAGGCTCGCAAGGAAATATTCTGTCCACTGATTTGATGCATAGGATTTGATACAATGTGAAATTTTCGTCTCAAGTTTAGTTTTTAGGTTCCTTCTTAAGGAGAGAGACGTCTTGTCTTTTGAGGCCTACTTTTTTTCTAGTTTGTCTGTATCCTGTCAATTTAAACTTTCATCTCGTGTAGACATGACTTAATAATGAGGGATCCCTATGGATTAGTTGTAGCCTCAGTGTCCATGAAATGAAAGAAGGTAATGGTTAAGGATTTTTTTTTTAATCGTGGTAACATAAACTTTTACCATTTTAAGCATTTTTAAATGTATAGTTCAGTTGCATTAAGTACATTTACATCATTATGCAATCAGAGGATTTTTTAAACAATAAATTTTTCTATGCAAATATTTCTACCTTGCTTAGTCAGAAATTTATCCCCAGAAAACCATATATCTTGCCCCAAGGACAATATAAAAGTAAAATGTGTTTGCTGAAATAACTGAGCACATCAATTTAAGTTTTTACAGTAAATAAGACTCAATGTTACAACTGCCACCAAATCTGTTACTAAATCTGTCAGGATTCTAATTTAGCTACTGCATATCACACCCTGTGAATGCAGCCTTTGTTGTGGCAAATCTTCACATTTCTCATTTCTGTTTCCTAAGTAACAGTCTATTTCTAGGTAGGCTGCAAGACTGAAGGCACTTACTTCAGCACACTTGGTTCTACTGATTCACCGCAGTGATACTGATTCCCTGTTACACTAAGATAGGCTACTTCCAGCTATCTCCCATGTCATACATTTCAGCCTCTAAAACAGAAAAGTGGTTTTATATGGTACAAATAAAAATGGTAAGATATTAAGAACTCTAAAGGTTTTAATTACTTATAAGCCAAGAGGAGATATGTTGTGCCTTCCCCGTTTTACGGACATGAAATCTGAAGCTCAAAGCTTAAATAATAGTCTCACATTAGAGCTGGATTTCAACTTATGTTGCCTTGCTAAAGAGTACCATAGGATGTTAGAGTCTAATGCCATTCTTAGATTTATGGGGAGATAAAACTGCAGATGAGAAGCCTTTATCACATATGTTTGAGAGTTTTGAAAAATAATTGAATCCCAAAGAGACCGATGTAATGCTCTCAGTATGGGTTTTTCAACATGTTTCATAGGAATTACTTTGCAAAACTCTGAGATAATCATTGTAGATTTGTGACTTCTAAGGGGTGTGTGAAACTGACAAATGGTCTCTTAGTCTCTCTTCTTCAAATGTTTATGTTAGAAAAGTTGAAGATAAAAGCCAGGTGTGGCAAGTGCACACCTGTAGCCCCACCTAATCTGGCGTCTGAGGCAAAATCCCTTGAGCCCAGGAAGTCCAGGCTGCAGTGAACCATGATCAAGCCACTACACTCCAGCCTAGGGGACAGAGTGAGATCTCTTTTAAAAAAGAAAGAAGAAAAGAGCACAGAAAAAAATTGGGAAGAGACATTGCTTTCACATTGTTTCTTGGCACTATTAAGTATAACAGTTTTATGGTTTATATTTTCTTCAAAAGAATTTTTCCAATCTGGTTTTTTCCCCCCAAACAATTTTTAGCTCTAGAACATAGGATTTATTAATTTTACATAATAAAAAAGTATACAAATATATATATACTATTTCTGTCCAGTGGTGTTTCTTCCATCCAAGTAGACAGACATTAAGTACTTTATTTAATAATACTATAACAGGCCTTGGTGTAAGCCACTGCCTTTGCTCCTGAGAATACTTTGAATGAATATATCATTCAACATTTCTTTATTTCTTGGTTTTCAGGAAAATTTCTTGAGTTCACTTAGCTAAGTTAAGATACATAATTTTATTTTCATTACTTTTCTGTATTTTCTTCTTTTATGGATCTATTGCCCTTTGAACTGTAATTTCAAAATCAATTTAAACCCTACTGATGTAGCTCAGTAATCAGAATGAATCTTCCAATTTTCAAATGAAAAAAACCAGACAGCAGAGAAATATAACTGCCTTTTTCCAAACTCCCAAAGGAAAACATTAAAGCTAAGATTATATTTACATGTATTTTTAAATCATGTACTTTTGCAACAGATGACACTTATTTGAAAGAAAGTTTTCCTTTTCTCTTCATTCATCAGAAAATTATGTGGGAGAGTGCATGGTTCCAGGAGTTTAAAATGAATATATGCTTTGAGTTCAAAAGTACTTAGTAGTCACTGTAAAGACGCTAGGTGCACTTCTGGCTTAGAGATAACTGTGTTTATATTACTGAATCCAAAGACTTTAAAGAAGTTATTGCAAGTGTGTTGTATTTACTGCCTAAAGTACATATATATTCCATAGTGTCTGTGCATGCAAGGGATCTAGGTTGTGCACTCCTTATGAGAATCTAATGCCTGATGATCTGAGGTGTGACAGTTTCATCCTGAAACTGCCTCTCCCCCCAACCCCAGCCCCTGGCCCAGAGAGGGGACCTCTGTCTTGCACTATAGCTATTTGTTTACATGTCCTAACCACCTTCTTTTGGAATATAAACTCATGGGTTGGGGAGCAAGACAGAGATGTCTTTTCTCCCTACTCTTCCCAGTTTCCCTATAACTTAGCTGAATGTTGAGATACAGATGATTAATTATGTAGAAGCTGTGGGTGACTATTTATTACGTAGACTTAACGCATGTATAACATGTTTATTCTGCTGTCTTCCTGTAAATGCCGTTCTTTCAGATCAGAATATGAAACCGAAGAGAGCCAACCAATCATGTGGGCAAGATTATAGGGGCATCATTTTAATGTATTGGCTTTTTGGTCTATTTCTGTATTTAAATCTAGGATTTCCATTCAATCTCTATAACCGACTAATTGAATGTTAGACTCACATTATAAAAATGATTTTGAAAAGAAAATAAGAGGGAAGAGATTATACTAAAGCTCTGCTTTTATTATGTTTCATTCTTCAGTTTTATTCCTTGCACAGGAATACAGGTTTGCCCACAGGGTGGTGGTTCTTCATCTGTGCTACTGTGTGAGTAATGGCTGCCTACCATCTGAAGTAGTTGTCATGATAAACTGGGTGATGCCATTGAATAGACTGGCTTTGGGTACCAGAGGGTGAGAAATCTAGGTCACTAGTCATAAACAGCTTTGTCCTAGCAAAAAGAGGCTTGCTGATTGTCATCTGTCTTTGCACAGACAGCTCATCCTGGTACTTAAAATCATTGGCATAAATTGGGTCAGATATTAGACTGAAGTATATGAAATTGCCCTACTTGAGTATTTTTGACCTAATATGTTAATTTCATGTTGTTCAGCTTAACACAAAATACAATGAAGAAAATCTGTTCAAATTTTAGTCTCTTATGGTGTAATTTTTACATTTTTTTGTGGTACAGATAATATTTATTATTACCTGTTTTTCTTTTTAAATTATTATTATATTTTAAGTTCTGGGATACATGTTCAGAACATGCAGGTTTGTTACATAGGTATACACATGCCATGATGGTTTGCTGCACCCATGAACCCATCATCTACATTAGGTATTTCTCCTAATACTATCCCTCCCTTAGCCTTCCACCCCCAACAAGCTGGAAACCATCATTCTCAGCAAACTAACACAGAAACAGAAAGCCAAACTGTATGTTCTCACTCATAAGTTGAACAATGAGAACACATGGTCACAGGAAAGGGAATTTGTACATTTTTTAATTAAAAAAATACTACCAGTTAAAAACAAGGTCAGTAGTCTGTGATAATTTATACAGTTAACATCTTTCACTTTCAGAAGCATCGTTATTCGAGGCAACAATGACATAGAAGGGTAGAGATGGATTCTAGGACTTCATAAAAAAGTTAAAGTTTAAAAACATCACAAAGTCCTAACAACAGTAATGCTGAAGTCTTTGCAGCATGAAGTCTGCATCTAAAAGAGGAGTGATTATGGGGAGAAGGGAAGGGGATGTTTGGGGGATAAGATGAGCTCTGGAGGGGATGTAGGATGAGAGTCTGTAGGCAAGGGACTGTCAGGCAGATCTATAGGTATGAGAGAGCCGCGACTCCAGGGCCACAGAAGCAGTGATGATGGGAATATACCTTAGTGCTGAGCTTGGCTTATCTTCCAGGCAGCACAGGCAGGTATCTGGGGAGATAGGCACATATGTGTTTTCACTTCCACTTATCCCAAAAGGATGAATTTAGACTCATACCCTGAAAGATCATGCTATGTGCTAGCATCTGAAATCAGGTACCTGAGGGATCCCATTTTTGCTTTGCTACTAGAGAAGTAAATTCAGATGTCCAAAAAAAAACAATTCATTCCTTGGTTGATGATATTGAATTGTAGTCCACTTAATAATTAGGGTGAGAAAACACTCATCAGATCCTTTGGTGGCTTGGATTATTGAGAGAAGGGCATAAGAGCATCCTGAATCAAAAAGGCGTAAGAATAATGTGAGGTGTGAGAATAATGTGAGAGCATGATAATCAGCTAAATTTAATTAACTGAGGTCATACTATATCTTAATGACATCATTTGGAATATTTGTGTCATTAAAACAATATGGTAAGTATAATGGAACTAGCTTTTCCTTGGATCCTGTATTTCCCATAACTAAATTACATTAGAATTTTATCCAGCTACTGAAGAAAATCTTCCTGATGGTTTCTAAGTGTGATGTTCCTAAATCTTATAATTACGATTTTCTATTCTTGGCTCTTTGGGTTGCTTCTGCCACTTCTATTTTGAAAGAACTTAATAATAAGCACAGGGTTAATAATTACAGCATATGATTGTTCAAGGCTTAATGACTAGAGTATTTTCTTGTGACTTTTCATGAGACATAGAAGGATTTTTGCTTTTTACAAACTCACAGGCTATCTTGTGCCAGCTTATATATATCTGGAAGCGGAATAGTATGTATTTGGCTGACTCCAGTTCACAAGTGTCTTAGGAATCTTTGTGGCAAATAGATACATCTATCCATGGTAGAAGGCAGGAGACTGCCATGGGGACTTGTCTCCAGGATCATCAAGGTCCTCAGTATAAGAAACCTGATGTTACAGGCCAGGCGTGGTGGCTCTCACCTATATTTCCAGCATTTTAGAGGCTGAGGCGGGCAGATCACCTGAGGTCAGAAGTTCAAGACCAGCCTGGCCAACATGGTGAAACCCTGTCTCTACTGAAAATTACAAAAATTAGCTGGGTGTGGTGTCATGCGCCTATAGTCCCAGCTACTCAGGAGGCTGAGGCACAAGACTCGCTTGAACCCAGGAAGCAAAGGTCGCAGTGAGCTGAGATTGCGCCACTACACTCCAGCCTAGGTCACAAAATAAAACTCCGTCTCAAAAAAAAAAAAAAAGGAAACCTGATGTTACAGAGCATTGTAATGAGGTAAGGATTTCCTAGAGTATATTGTTGCCAAATAAATAGTATGAAGCGGTAAGGCAAAGTTATAGGCCTAGGCAAGAATGGAAAAGAAAAAAAGGAATCATTAATGTTGGAGATAAAAGGACAGATGTTAATCAAGTATTTGCTGGTTAATAGCAAAAGAAACATACTTTTTTTCTAGTTGAGGATTCATGAGTTGTTTTTCAGGATATTGAATTTATACAATTCCTTACTTGTCAGTACAACATGCATGGGTCCTCCTTCCCCCCACAGATGGCATGGTGAATTGTGAAATTTCATTGAAAAAAATACAACTGGTCTACTCTTAGAAGTAGAGTTATGTCCTTATTTGAAATGGCTGGCAGTGTTTTTCAAGGAGATCAGCACCTACTGGACTCTTTCTGTGCCTATTAAGAGCGGAA
>CAUYLG010013167.1:0-72128 GCA_963573385.1 Cacajao melanocephalus | reverse complement strand
GACCTCTGATATCCTTTCTTCTGCTTGGTCAATTCGGCTGTTGAAACTTGTGCATGCTTCGCGAAGTTCTCGTGTTGTGTTTTTCAGCTCCATCAATTCATTTATATTCCTCTCTAAGTTATCCATTCTTGTTAGCATTTCATTAAATCTTTTTTCAAGGTTCTTAGTTTCTTTGCATTGGGTTAGTACCTGTTCTTTTAGCTCACAGAAGTTTCTTATTATCCACCTTCTGAAGCCTGATTCTGTCAGTTCATCACACTCATTCTCTGTCATGCCTTGTTCTCTTGCTGATAAGGAGCTGTGATCCCCTGTAGGAGGAGAGGCGTTCTGATTTCAGATGTTCTCAGCCTTTTTGCACTTGTTTGTTTCCATTTTTGTGGATTTATCCACCTGTCGTCTTTGTAATTGCCGACTTTCAGATTGGGTTTGAGTGGATGTCCGGCATGTTGGTGATGAAGTTTTTTCTGTTTCTTAGTTTTCCTTCGGTGGACAACTGTTCCCCATAGAGCTGGACCTTCCTGGTTCAGCTGTGCTTACTGTGAAACTCTCAGTCCTCAGCGTTTCCAATTGCTGTTCTCCTTGTGGGGATGGGACCGGTTGAGCCGGACTCGAAGGGCACCCAGTCGCGTATACTCTGCACCGAGAAGCACCATGCAGGGGCGCCAGCAAAATAGCCGTGACGGCCAAAAAAGTGTCATTCTGGCGACCCGTGTGGCTTCTCCGCTGGGAATCTCCCAGTCTGTGGGCAACAAAAATCCATCTGAAAGTGCAGCGTCCACTCGCTCTCCACGCTTTCACTGGGAGCTACAATCCTGAGCTGTTGTTAATCAGCCATCTTGGATCTCTCTCCGAGGTTGCTTATCTTAAGGAAATTTTGGGGTGAGATGATGGGGGTCTTCTAAATACACAATCATGTTGTCTGCAAATAGAGACAATTTGGCTTCCTGTTTTCCTAATTGAATACCCTTTATTTCTTTTTCTTGCCTGGTTGCTCTAGCTAGAACTTCCAATGCTATATTGAATAGGAATGGTGAGAGAGGGCATTCTTGTCTAGTGCCAGTTTTTAAAGGGAATGCTTCTGGTTTTTGCCTGTTGCATGGTATGATACTGGCTGTGGGTTTGTTGTAAATAGCTTTTATTTTGAGATACCTTCCATTGATACCTAGTTTATTGAGGGTTTTTAGCATAAAGGCTGTTGAATTTTTTCGAAGGCCTTCTTGCGTCTATTGAGATAATCATGTGGTTTTTGTCTTTGGTTCTGTTTATGTGATGGATTACATTTATAGATTTGCATATATCCAACCAGGCTTTCATCCCTGGGATGAAGCCTCTTTGATTGTTGATGGACAAGCTTTTTGATGTGCTGTTGTATTGGGTTTGCCAGTATTTTATTGAAGATTTTTGCATTGATGTTCATCATGGATATTGGCCTGAGGTTTTCTTTTTTTTGTTATTTCTCTGCTGGATTTTGGTATCAGGATGATGGTGATCTCATAAAATGAGTTAGGGAGGACTCTCTTTTTGTATTATTAGGAATAGTTTCAGAAGTAATGGTACCAGCTCCTGTCTGGTAGAATTTGGCTCTGAACCCACCTGGATCTGCACTTTTTTGATTGGTTATTAATTGTTAAGGCTATTAATTGCTGCCTCAGCTTCAGTCCTTGTTATTGGTCTATTCAGGATTTGAATTTCTTTCTGGTTTAGTCTTTGGATGGTGGAAGTGTCCAGAAATTTATCCATTTCTTGCATAGAGTTGTTTATGTGCACAGAGTTGTTTGTAGTAATCGCTGATCGTAGTTTGCATTTCTGTGGAATTGGTGGTGATATCCCCTTGTTTTTTTTACTGCATCTATTGGATTCTTCTCTCTTTCCTCTTTTACTAGTCTGGCTAATGATCTATTTTGTTCGTCTTTTCAAAAAACCAGCTTCTGGATTTATTTTTATTTTTTTAAGGGTTTTTTTTTTTTGTGTCTCTGTGTCCTTCAGTTCTGCTCTGATCTTAGTTATTTCTTGTCTTCTCCTAGATTTTGTTTTTTTGATCTTGCTCCTCTAGCTCTTTCAATTTTGACAATAGGGTGTCGATTTTAGATCTTCCCTCACTTCTCATATGGGTGTTTATTGCTACAAATTTCCCTCTAAATATCGCTTTAAATGTGTCCCAGAGATTCTGGTATCTTGTATCTTCATTATATTTCTGCCTTCATTTCATTGTTTATCCAGTCGTCATTCTGGAGCAAGTTGTTCAGTTTCCATGTATTTTGGAGTTTTGAGTGAGTTTCATAATCCTGAGTTCTAATTTGTTTGCACTGTGGTCTGAGATACTGTTATGATTTCCATTCTTTTGCATTTGCTGAGAAGTGATTTACTTCCTATTATGTGGTCAGTGTTAGAGTAAGTGCCATGTGTTGAGAATATACAGTATATTCTGTGGATTTGGGGTGTATATTCTGTGGATTCTGTGGATTGCATATTCTGTGGATTTGGGTGGAGAGTTCTGTAGATGTCTATTAGGTCTGCTTGGTCCAGATCTACATTTAAGTCCTGGATATCCTTTTGGATTTTTTGTCTGGTTGATCTGTTCAATATTGACAGTGGAGTGTTAGTCTCCCACTATTAGTGTGTGGGAGTCTAAGTTTCTTGGTAGCTCACTAGGAACTTGCTTGGTGTATCCAGGTGCTCCCGTATTGGGTGCATATATATTTAGGATCATTAGCTCTTCTTGTTGCATTGATCCCTTTATGTAATGCCCTTCTCTGTCTCTTTTGATCTTTGTTGGTTTAAAGCCCATTTATCAGAGACCAGGATTGCAACTTCTGCTTTTTTTGCTCTCCATTTTCTTGGTAAATTCTTCTTCCATCCGTTTATTTTGAGTCCATGTGTGTCTTTGCACATGAGTTGGGTCTCTTGAATATAGCACACAGATGGGTCTTGACTCTTTATCTGGTTTGCCAGTCTGTGTCTTTCGACTGGGGCATTTAGGCCAGTTACATTTAAGGTTAATATTATTATGTGTGAATTTGATCCTGCCATGTTGTTACTGGCTGGATGTTTTGCCTGTTAGCTGATACAGTTTCTTCATTGTGTCATTGGTCTTTACCATTTGGTATGTTTTTGCAGTGGCTGGTACTGGTTGTTCCTTTCCATGTTTAGTGCTTCCTTCAGAAGCTCTTGTAAGGCAGGTCTGGTGGTGACAATATTTCTCAGCATTTGCTTGTTGATAAAGGATTTTATTTCTCCTTCACTTATGAAGCTTAGTTTGGCTGGATATGAAATTATGGGTTGATAGTTCTTTTCTTCAAGGATGTTGAATATTGGCTCCCGCTGTTTCTGGCTTGTGTTTCTGCTGAGAGATCTGCTGTGAGTCTGATGGACTTCCCTTTGTGGGTGACCAGACTTTTCTCTCTGGCTGCCCTTAGCATTTTTTCCTTCATTTCAACCCTGGTAAATCTGATGATTATGTGCCTTGGGGTTGCTCTTCTTGAGTATCTTTGTGGTGGTCTCTGTATTTCTTGGATTTGAATGTTGGCCTGCCTTGATAAGTTGGGAAATTTCTCCTGGATAATATCCTGAAGAGTGTTTTCCATCTTGGACTCAGTCTCCCCATCACATTCAGGTACACCGATCAAGTGTAAATTAGGTCTTTTCAATAATCCCATGTTTCTCAGAAGTTTTGTTCATTTCTTTTTACTCTTTTTTTTCCTCTAGTTTTGCCTTCTCATTTTATTTCATTGAGTGGATCTTCAATCTGATTTCCTTTCTTCTGCTTGATTGATTTGGCTATTGAAACTTGCATATGCTTCACAAAGTTATCATGCTGTGTTTTTCAGTTTCATCAAGTAGTTCATGTTTTTCTCAAACTTGATTATTCTAGTTAGCATTTCATCTAGGTTTTTAGTTTCTTTGCATTGGGTTAGAACACATTCCTGTAACTCAGACGTTTGTGGTTACCCACCTTCTGAAGCCTGCTTCTGTCAGTTTGTCAAACTCATTCTCCATCCTGTTTTGTTACCTTGCTGGTGAGGAATTGTGATCTTTTGGAGGAGGAGCGGCATTCTGGTCTTTGGTGTTTTCATATTTTTTGTGCTTGTTTCTTCCCATCTTGGTGGATTTATCTACCTTTGATCTTTGAAGTTGGTGATTTCGGATGGGGTCTCTGTTGATGTCGAAGTGATTTCTTTGTTTTTGTTTTTCCTCTAACAGTCAGGTCTCTCTGCTGTAGGACTGCTGGAGGTTCACTCTAGACCTTGCTTGCCTGAGAATAGCCCATGGGGGCTATAGAGCAGCAAGGATTGTTGCTTGATCTTTCCTCCGGTAGCTTCATCTCAGAATGGTAACTGCCAGGTGTCAGCCAGAGCTCTCCTGTATGAGGCATTATTTTCCCTATTATTCTGGGGTCAGGGAGCCACTTAAGGAGGCAGTCTGTCCCTTGTCTGCCTTCAGAGGTGCTACTGGGCTGCCTCAGACTCAGCCCTGCTGCTTTGTAGGCTTCCTCTGGCTTTTGTTTACACAGGTGTGATTAGACCTACCTTTGCATGGCGGGTGCCCTTCCTCCCACTGAGCTCTATTGTCCCCGGTTGATCTCAAACTGATGTGCTGGCTGTGAAACTCTCAAGTGAGAGGGCTTCAGTTTGCTGGTCTTTCTGTGGGTGGGACCTGCCAAGCCTTATCACCAGTCTCCCTGCTTTCAGCTCTCCTTGTTTCTGGGGGATGGGTAGATCTGTCCCACAGGCACTGTTGGTGCTAGTCAAAACTTCTGCCTAGCTCTGTGCCAACAACTGGCGGTGCTGGGCTGGCTGCAGTGTCGCTCAGATTTGTGTTGGTAACTCACGGTGCTTTTCAGCCCAGCGCCGTTCTCCTGGACTGTGGGTTGCAAAGGCCATGGGAGAAGTGCGGTATCTGAACCGGAGTGCTGAGGGGTTCAGGTATGATCCTCAGGCCAGTTGCACTTCCTGGTGTGGCAGCAGCCTGCCCTGCCTCAGTTTGCCCTCCTTGGTCTACATCACTGTCCAACTAGTCACATTGAAATGAACCTGGTACCTTGGTTGGAAGTATGGAGATCACTTGCCTTCTACGTCTCCTACTGGGAACTGTGCTCTGGAGTTGTTTCTATTTGGCCATCTTGATGGAAGTCAATATGTGAGATTTTGATCCTGTCTACCATTCATTAGCTGGTTGTTATGTAGATATAGTTGTGTAGTTGCTTTATAGAGTCTGTGGGCTATGTGCTTAAGTATTTGTGATATCACATAGTGTTCTTTTGATTCCATGTTTAGTACTCCCTAAAGGACCTCCTGTATGGCTGATCTAGTTGAAATAAATTTGCTTAGCATTTGCTTCTCTGAGAAGGATTTTGTTTTCTCTTCATTTGTGAAGTTTAGTTTGGTGGAATATAAAATTCTTATTTGGAGTATCTTTTTTTTTAAAGGATGATGAAAATTGGGCCCCCAATCTCTCATGGCTCATAAGGTTTCTGCTGATCAGTCCACTGCAAGCCTGATTGGGGTTTCTCTGTGTGACCTGACCTTTTTCTCTAGCTGTCTTTAAGATGTTTTCTTTTGTGTTCATCTTGGTAAATATGATAGCTAAGTGTCTTGGGGATGGTCATCTTGTATCTAGGCAGAATTATCAGTATTTCTTGAATTTGAATGTTGACATCTCTAGCAAGATTAGGGAAATTTTTGTGGACTATATCCTCAAATATATTTTCAAAGTTGCTTATTCTGTCTTCTCTGTAAGGGATGCCAATGAGACATAGATTTGGTCTCTTTTATATTTCTCAGGTTTTATTCATTTAAAAAATTCTTTTAAAATAGGTGTAACGTGATACTGAGAAAAATGTATGTTTCCCTTTTGCCTTTTCACCTTCCATTGTGAGGACACAGCAATAACGTGCCGTCTTGGAAACCGAGGGCAGCCCTCACCAGGCACAGAACTTGTTGATGCCTTGGTCTTGGACTTTCATAGCTCCAGAACTGTGAAAAACAAATTAATATTATTTATAAATGATCAAGTCTTTAGTATTTTGTTATGTCAGCACAAATGGACTAAGACAAACCTCAGTAGACATGCTTAAATGAAGAAATATAAAAAGTGAATAAATATATGAAAAAATGTTCAATATCTCTAATAACAGGGAAATGAAAATTAAACCACATTGGAATATCATGTAACACTTATTAGGATGGCTATTATTAAGAAAAGATAAATGCTAGTGAGGATTTGAAGAAAAGGGAATCCTGGTAAATGGTTAGTGGGAATGTAACTTAGTACCACCATAATGAAAACCAGGATTTTGAAAATACTGAAAATTCAATTATCATATGATCCAGGAATCCCACTTCAGGCTATATATTCAAGGGAATATATGTCAAAAAGATATCTGTACTCCTATGTTCATTGCTGCATTGTTCGCAATAGCCAAGATAGGAAAGTAATCTCTGTGTCTATCAATAGATAAACTGTTAAAGAAAATATATTGTATATGCACAATAGAACACGGTACAGCCTTAAAAAGGAAGGAAGCTGTCATTTGTTTCAGCACTGATGAACTAGAAAACATTATGCTAAGTGAAATAAGCCAGGCACAGAAAGACAAATACTACATGATCTCACTTACATGTGGGATCTAAAATAGTCAAATTCACAGAAGTAGGGTAGAATGGTGGTTACTAGGGGCTGGAGAATGGGGGACGTAGTGGGAAAATAGGGAAAGAAGAGATGTTGACCAAAAGGTACAAAGCTTCAGTTTGACAGAAGAAGTAAGTTTCAGTGATCTATTGCATAGCATGATGCCTGTACTTAATAGTGATGTACACTTCAGAATTGCTAAGAGTAGATTTTAAGTGTTCTCATTACAAATAAAAGATAAATAGGTGAAGTGATAGATATGTTAGCTTGATTTAATTGTAATATTCTACAGTGTATGCATATACATCAAAATATCTCATTGTACCCCATAAAATATAGAATTATTTATATGTCAGTTAAGAATGTTTAGAAAGTGGATATCTGTACAATGTGACAAAGAAAAGGTGGGCTTTGCTTATTATCTCACTGGCCATAGAAATATAATTAAGTCACTCGACCAACTAAAAATTATGAAAATTGGAAAAAATTATTACTGTATACCTTCAAAAAATATGAAAGGAAAGAATAATTAGCATTATTGATTGATTGCAATGTGTTAGCCACATCCCTGTAAATTAGGCACTATCATTGCCTCCATTTTAAAATACAGAAACTGGCTGGGCATGGTGGCTCACGCTTGTAATCCCAGCACTTTGGGAGGCTGAGGTGGGAAGATCACTTAAGGTCAGTAGTTTGAGACCAGCCTGGGTATTAAAAACCAACGTGGTGAAACCTCATCTCTACTAAAAATACAAAAATTAGCCAGGCATGGTGGCATGTGCCTGTAATCCCAGCTACTCCGGAGACTGAGACATAAGAATTGTTTGAACCCAAGAGGTAGAGATTGCAGTGAACCTAGATGGTGCCATTGCACTCCAACCTGGGTCATACACGGAGACTCCATCCCCCCAAAATAAAAATAAAATATGGAAACCAAGGTACTAAGAAGTTAAATGACTTGCTTAAGGTCACACAGTTATGGAATGGCAAAGGAAGAATTTGAACTCGGGCAGACCGGCTCCTCTGCTTACATTCTTAACCATTAAATATTACTAACCTCTGAGGAAGAAAGTTAAGGGAAGTAGCATTTATTGAATACCTGGATGCTACGTGTCTGGAAGTGCGCTAGGTGCTTTCTCTCATACCATCTCATTTATTGCCCTTTCGCAGCACTGAGGCTGATGTCCATTCCCTATTTTAAGACGCATTTTCCTTTCTGGCTTTCCTACTCTTTCCCGGCCACTTTCTCTCTCATTTCCTTTGTTGGCCCTTTCTTAACTTGTCAACCTCTAAATGTCTGAGCATTCTGAATTTCCTACTTGCTTCTATGCGTCCTGGTTTAGTTCAAGTAATTGAGTGGCTTTAAAGGACCAACTATTGGCCAGGCACCGTGGCTCACGGTGTAATCCCATCACTTTGGGAGGCTGAAGCAGGCAAATCACCTGAGGTCAGGAGTTTGAAACCAGCCTAGCCACCATGGTGAAACCTCATCTCTACTAAAAGTACAAAAATTGGTTGGGCGTGGTGGCAGGTACCTGTAATCTCAGCTACTCAGGAGGCTGAGGCAGGAACATCGCTTGAACCCGGGAGGTGGCAGTTGCAGTGAGCTGAGATTGCACCACTGCACTCCAGCCTGGGCAACAAGAGCGAGACTCCATCTCAAAAAGAAAAAAAAAAAAGAAAAAGCCAACTATAGTTGGATGACATCAGTGTTTTATTTCCAACTTGTCCCTCCTCCTAAATGTATGTTCAAGTATCTCCTTGTCAGCTTTGGGTGCCCAGTTAGCATCTCAAACTTTGCATTCATTTCTTCCTCAACTTCCTTTTCTCTGTCACTTCCATTTTATTAAATAACATCATTATCTGTTCCAGTGGATCAAGCTAAAAAATTCCGAAATTACCCTGGAACATGCATATGTTTCTTCTCCCAATATCGTATCGCCAGTAACTTCTGTCAGCTCTGCATCCAGAACGTGTTCTAGTCTGTCTATGTCTCTTCCTGCTGACTGTCTTCATCTTTGGTCTTAGCCATTGTGGTAGTTTCCTAACTTAACTTCTTCTTTCCAGTCTTGCTGTCCTTCAAGGATTTCTACATATAGAAGCCAAAATTATTATTATAAACAAAACATGCCACTTGACTGCTTCAAATTTTTTATTAGTTTCTAAATAAAATGCAATCTGACCCCTCCTTTACATGGAGTTTAAACCTTGCCTAAACTGTTTTCTGTTAAAGGAATGAATCCTGTCATAGGAATGTTTGGTCTTTATAACCATATGCCAAAGTAGAAATAGAGGCGGTGGGGGAGTGGGTGGTTGACTATTTTCTTCCCTCCCTCATTAAGTCCTGAAATCAGAGTTTTGTGGCCTCGACTAATGGTAATATATAGTAAGCAACCAACGTTTTCTGAATTACTTAAAATGTGTTACACATAGTACTACGGTGGGCATTTTTTTATGTATTAATAATTACTTATAATGACAATTTGAGGAAGGTGCTATTGACCATATTTAATATTTGAGAAACAAGGCTCAAAGAATTAAAGTAATTTTCTCAAAGTCACAGTGCTCCTCAGAGGGAAAGTGTTGACCTGATACCAGGTCAGTAAATCAAAAACCAGTGGTTAAGCACGTGGCTACACCACTTCCTCAAAAAGACAGTACATACCTTTTTCGTTTCTCCAGATTATACACACATCTATTTATCTCATATTTTTTAAAAAATATATTTTAAATTCAGGCATACATGTTTTTTATTTAGGTAAACTTGTGTCATGGGGATTTATTGTACAGATGATTTCATCACCCAGGTACTAAGCCTAGTACCCATTAGTTATTTTTCCTGATCCTTTCTGTCCTCCCATTTTCCATCCTCTGATAGGCCTGAGTGTGTGCTGTTCCCCTCTATGTGTCCATGTGTTCTCATTATTTAGCTCTCACTTATAAGTGATAACGTGTGGTATTTTGTTTTCTGTTCCTGCATTAGTTTGCTAAGGATAATTGGTCTCCAGCACCATCCATGTTCCTGTAAAGGACATGATCTTGTTTTATTTATGGCTGTATAGTATTCCATGATGTACATGTACCACATTTTCTATATCCAATCTATCACTGCTGATGTACATTTAGGTTGATTCCATGTCCTTGCTATTTTGAATACTGCTACAATGAATATATGCATGCCTGTGTCTTTGTGGTAGAACAATTTATATTCCTTTGAGTATATACTCAGTAATAGATTGCTGGGTCAAATAGTATTTCTGCTTTTAAGGTATTTGAGGAATTGTCATACTGTTTTCCACAATGGCTGAACCAATTTACACTCCCACCAACAGTGTATAACGGTTTCTTCTTTGCAATTTCACCAGCATGTATTATTTTTTGACTTTTTAATAACAGCCATTCTGACTGGTATTAGATGGCATCTATCTAATTGTGGTTTTGATTTGCATTTCTCTAATGATTGAGGAGGGTTTTCTTTTTTCCCTGTATTTGTTTGCCACATGTATTTCTTTTGGAAAATCAAAAGAATGTTCTTTGTCCACTTTTTAATGGGGCTGTTTTTCTCTTAAAATTTGGGTAAGTTCCTTATAGATGCTGGATGTTAAACCTTTGTCAAATGCATAATTTGCAAAACCTTTCACCCATTTTATAGGTTGTCTGTTTACTTTGTTGATCGTTTATTTGCTGTGCAGAAGCTCTTTAGTTTAATTAGATCTCATTGGCCAATTTTTGCTTTTGTTACGATTGCTTTTGGCATCTTCATCATAAAATATTTGCCTGTTCCTATGTCCAGAATGGTATTGTCTAAGTTGTCTTCCAGGGTTTTTATAGTTTGGTTATTGATCCCAGAAATAAGGCTGCACACTTACAATTATCTTATCTTCAACAAAGATGATAAAAACAACCAAAAGGGGAGGGACTCCCTAAAGAGTGCTGAGATAACTGGCTAGTCATATGCAGAAGACTAAAACTGGACTCCTTCCTATGCCATATACAAAAATCTACTCAAGGTGAATTAAAGACTTACACATTTTTCTCTTCTAGGGAATGTTAACTTGTTTGTCAGGGATGAATGTTACATAGATTCTATGTTTGTAGATGAAATGCAAAGACAGCAATTTTATTACCTAGTACTACTCCATTTCTCCTTGGCTTGTCCCAAAATCTTTGCCAAAGAACTCTTAACTGGAAAATACAAGTCAGAAGGACATCTCATATAAATATTTAAAGGGTGTTTATTGAATAAACATTTTGTTGACAGCTTGTTAATTTGAGCTTGTGATAATTTTTAATCAGTTAGGAAATTTGTACTTAAAAAAGTTTTATCACAAAAACAATCATTTACACATGTGGTTATGATCAATGCTGCTTTTGTGAAAAAAAAATTTCATATCAAATAGTTTAATTCACACTGGGAAGAAAGAACACAAAAATGTTATGTTAATAATTAACACAATGATAGATGTAAAACATAATATCCAAATTCTACTAGAGTGGGCATCAGAGTGACAAGCATATACAAAGATTCCATCTTGTTCATGTTGCAAGGGAAGCATATTGTGATTTCTGGTTTGTACAACAACTTTTAAAATTGACAGAAATTTAGTTTAGTATACAGCTTTCTGTTTTAACAACAGTCAGTGCATTAATTAATATGTTATTTCAAAATATTTTGCAGAATATTTCCTCTTCATGCCCAAGGAAATATATTATTCTGTTTATTTCAAAGAAATCATGAATCAAGTTATTTTTTTTCTTTTCTGCCCTGTAAAATTCTTGCAACAGACAGCACTACCAATAAGAAGTTAAACAATTTGGTCCTTAAAGCAATTCAAACTAAAAACTCTGTTCAATATTACTTAGACTTTTATTCTGACACTTCAAATTGATTCCTTCACCTGTGTTTACTTGGATGCACTTTCAACAATAAGTATTTTTATTTGCTTATTTTAAAAAATAGATTGAGATGCTATGGTTAGAATATACAAATATATAGGCAATCGTAATTTTATGAGAACAATTTTTTTTGCCTGACTTGTAAACTGATCCTGCTGAAAATTTTCTGAACGTGTTTTGAAATGTGTTGAGCACTAACATCACTGTGATATCTGCTATGATGACTACTGTAAAAGATTCCGGCTATTTCCATGCATACATTCTGTTAAAATTATTACCTTTAAAATTATACCCGTGCTTGATCATTTTGCTCTATGTTCTAAACGTGACAGCCATTATAATTCTGACCTACTTTTCTGCATTACTCAAATGTTTCTTTAATGAGATACAACATAATCAGTAATGACTCCAGTAGTCATTTATTTGGGTAATTTCCTCTCCCTTCTTCTGATAAACTCTGAAATAAATTTGAGAACATTGAGTAATGGCAGAATTGGATATGGACCAAATCCAATTAGATGTTTAAAAATTACACTGCTGCCTATCACATAGGATTAATCTTCTTTTCAGAGAGTACACACAATTGAAAATACTCTCAAAATGAAGTTATCTCCTTTATGACACTACAAACATGACTTGATCTTTATGACTTGGAAACAAATATTAATTGGTTTTACCAACATATCTGGAAGGAATGAAATAGAAACTACTATTAGGCATTACTTTCATAACTCAAATTTAGTTATCAGATTGCTCAATCTGTGAGAACCTGGAGGAAAAGGGGAAAAGAAAAAAATTCTTATTATTCTGTTGGCAATGATGAAAAAAGAAAATGTCTTAGAGAAATGATGAAGCCACACTGGGTGTGCCATAGAGAAGTGGAGTTCTTTTCATCTTTCTCCAGATGAGTGGAGTTCTTATTTCTACATCTGCATCTTCCTTGTCCTTTGCTCTGCTCTCTGTATGATACTTTCCAACTAGTCGGTCATTGGTCTTTACTGTTTACCTTGCCACTTTATTTTACTATGTTCATGACTTATGTTGCTACTTCTAACTTTAAAAAATAATTTATCCTTGTAATTCAACCCTTCTCTTTAGTCTTTTTTTTATACTCGAAGTTCTGGGGTACATGTGCAGAACGTGCAGGTTTGTTACACAGGTATACATGTGTCATGGTGGTTTGCTGCACTCATCAATCTGTCATCTACATTAGGTATTTCTCCTAATGCTATCTCTCCCTCTGGCCCCCACCCACCAACAGGCCCTGGTGTGTGATGTTCCCCTCCCTGTGCCCATGTGTTCTCACTGTTCAACTCTCACTTATGAGTGAGGACATGTGGTGTTTGGTTTTCTGTTCTTGTGTTAGTTTGCTGAGAATGGTGGTTTCCAGCTTTATCCATGTACCTACAAACATTAACTCATCCTTTTTTATGGCTGCATAATATTCCATGGTGTATATGTGCCACATTTTCTTTATCCAGTCTATCATTGATGGACATTTGGGTTGTTTCCAAGTCTTTGCTATTGTGAACAGTGCTGCAATAAACATACATGTGCACATGTCTTTGTAATAGAATGATTTATAATCCTTTGGGTATATACTCAGTAATGAGATTGCTGAGTCAAATGGTATTTCTAGTTCTAGATCCTTGAGAAATTGCCACACTGTCTTCTACACTGATTGAACTAATTTACACTCCCACCAACAATGTATAAACATTCCTACAAAGAACTTAAACAAATTTACAAGAAAACGACAAACAACCTCATCAAAAAGTGGGCGAAGGATATGAACAGACACTTCTCAAAAGAAGACATTTATGCAGCCAACAGACATGTGAAAAAGTGCGCATCATCACTGGTCATTAGAGAAATGCAGATCAAAACCACAATGAGATACCATCTCATGCCAGTTAGAATGGCATTCATTCCTCAGTCTTTCATAGAGTTAGTTAGAATTTGTCAGAGCTTCAACGGATGTCATCTTTTTCCTTCTTAATAGTGAATCATTAAAAAGTCATCAACGTTGTGACTTAACTTATAAAGGCACCCTTTGAATGCTATTTCTCTTTCTCTTTTGACTCTTCTTCTCTTTCTACATTTCTCCTTTGACTCAGGATTTGTTCCTCATCACCTTCTACATTGATTTCTCTGGTCACTTTAGTTCAAAACAAAGCCGGCATCTACTTATTTTCTATAGCTTTTTCCTTAATTACTTCTCTACACAACTCCCTCCATTTCTTCTTTCCTTCCTACTGAATTCTGATAAACTCTTCTGTCTGCTCTACTGAGCTAGGGTTCCCATTGCCAAAGACATGACTTGCAACCTCCATAATGACTGTTTTCCTTCTTCTTTTTGTCTTGCCACCACCAGAAAGAGTCTTAATTTTACTTTTCCCTTCAGAAAGCTTTTCATCCTGTGTCCCTTCCTTTTAATAGTTTTTGGGTCTTCTTTGCATTGTACAGATGTTACCATTCAGTTTTTAAAGTTCTCCTTTCATTCTGAGTCCTTGAAACTGACTCAGCTGCATCTGTCTCTACTCATTTTGATTTATTATTGAGAAGTTTGCTCAACTTTATTCTTCTCTAAGTAAGTTTTGTGCACTGCACTCTGCCTTGGTGTTTTCATAAAAAATTGCCTCTGTGTTCTATATACCCTGAATTTTGTCAATTACAAATTCTCTGAATCTTTTTCCAAACTGTTTTTGGCTATCTCTTACCAGATTTTTTGTGGGGAACTCCCTTGTCATGTTACTACTACCTCAAATTATTATGCCCCTGCTATGGTATACATTTTGTGGTCCACTAAAATTCGTATGTTGCAAACCTAACCCTCAAAGTGATGTGATTAGAAAGTGAGGCCTTTTGGAGGTGATTAGGTCATGGGTACAGAGGCCTCATGAATGAGATTAGTGTCTTTACAAAAGAGGTCCCAAAGAGGCCTCCCCTCACCCCTCCGTTCCACCATTTGAGGCAACATCTAGAAGGCACCATCTATGAGCCAGAAATTGGGCTCTAGTCAGATGCTGAATCTGCTGGCACCTCAGTCTTGGAATTCATAGCCCCCAAATCTATGAGAAATAAATTTTTATTGTTTATAAGCTACTTAGTTTATGGCCTTTAAAAAATAGCAACCTGAATGGAATAGAACACCTCCTATCCAAATTTCAAAGCAGTCTCTTGTTGTAAAGACTAGTATGTCACAGTGACTCTGGACTATGTCATAGGGCTGTTCACCTTCATCATCCCTCTAATACTGTTGGAACAAATAGCCTTCTACCTTGCTATTCAAAGTGTGGTTCCTTGATTTGCATTATTAACATTGCTCTAGTGCTTTTAAAAGATGCACACAGTTAAGTTGAACTGCAGGCTTTCTGAATTATAATCTGCATTTTAGTACGATCTCTAGGTAATATTTATACACAGTAAAGTGTAAGAGGCACTGGCAAACTAAATATATGCAAACTGGAGGATACATAAAAGTCACCTCAGTGAGTTCAACTGCTTTGTGATCTGTGCCTAAATTGTGTTGCCTCAAAGCCTTTTGATTTCTCTTGGAGTTCATGTATAGCTATTCCTCTTGAAATGCCTATACATGAACTATTGCAGTTTCTATGTTCTTTCTCCTTATTCAAATTTAACAAACACTCTCCTTCTCAGTATGCATTGTGGTCATGTAGCTGAATCTCTTCCTATGCCTATGGGCAAGGTAAGGCACTTATTTCTCATTTTACTAACAGAAAAACTGAAAAGAGAAATTATATTATTTTCTTAGAGTCACCTAGATAATCACAAATAGAATAAAAACACTTATGCAAGGTCCTTAACCTTTGGTTTAAAATGTGTTTCATTACTATACTGTTGTTTGTTGAGTGAATGTATGATGCTTTACAAATTTATTTGTTAATTTTTAAACATTAAAACACATCTGCATCATTGTCAAAAAGTAATTAGAAATATAAACACATCAATAGCATTTTATGAAGTATACTTCGAGAAAAAGTAATAAAAACTGAAGATTCATAAATCATATACAAGAAAGTGTACCATATTTCTTTATAAAGGCATAGAAGTTGGTGAGAAACATTCACAAGAGAAAATACATTAGCCCAGATATCTTTTGGGGAATATTACTAGAATAACTCAGTGATACATGTCATCCTCTTTTAAACTTTATCATCTTGATTCCAGTCTATCTTGACACTCTGCCCTGTAACCTAACCATTAACTTGTTTGCTTTCTCTTCAAATCAATGCAAGTTCAATAATTTTTCCCCCTTCCTCAATATGTCTTAAGTATTTCTAAAATTGAAATTGGAGGGGTAGGTTTAGGGGAAGAAATGGAAGCATATTGAGGTACATTAAAAACTTTATGAAGGTTCATAAGAATTAAGAACTACTTATTTTTATAGTCAGAGTGATAATCTAATTTGAGAGTCCTAACAACTAGTCTCTTAGTAACTACATAAGTTTCTTTAAAAAGAAAAAACACTTTTATTTTAAGTTCAGGGTATATGTGTAGGTTTGTTATGTAGGTAAAGTTGTGTCATGGAGGTTTGTTATACAGATAATTCCATCACCCAGGTATTGAGCCTAGTACCCATTAGTTATTTTTCCTAATCCTTTCCCTCCTCCCACCTTCCACCCTCTGGTAGATCCCAGTGTGTGTTGCTCCCTCGCTGTGTTCATGTATTCTCATTATTTAGCTCCAATTTATAAGCAAAAGCATGTGATATTTGGTTTTCTGTTCCTGTGTTAGTTTGCTAAGGATATTGGCCTCCAGCTCCGTCTATGTCCCTGCAAAGGACATGGGCTCATTCTTTGTCATGGCTGCATAGTATTCCATGGTGTATATGTAGCACATTTTGTTTATCCAGTCTATCAATGATGGGTATTTATGTTGATTCCATGTCTTGGCTATTATAAATAGTGCTTCAATGAAAAAGTGTATGCATATGTCTTTATAATAGAATTATTTATATTCCTTTGGGTATAAAAGTCCCAATAATGGGGTTGCTTGGTCAAATGGTATTTCTGTTTTTAGATCTTTGAGGAATTGCCACCCTGTAATCCACAATAGCTAAACTAATTTACACTCCCACTGACAGTGTATAAGTGTTCTTTTCTCTCCACAATCTCATCAGCATCTGTTATTTTTGACTTTCTAAGTTTTATAATGTAGTGATTTTCAAAATAAATTCTATTAGCTGTAATTGCATCATGTAATTGGAAGGTGAAGTCTACAGTTGAAAGCAAACTGTGCAACTAATTCATAATTTAAAATATTGTTAAAATATTTCACTAGAGTCTTCCATTTGTGTATTAATCTTAAAAACTTTGCATTTTATGATGAACAGTGTGAAAATTAATGTTATGGGCAAAATAAAAATCAAGGTAGCCTGTGGAATAAATATAGAATTTGGGGCATATGTAGACTGAGTTTGACCTTTGTATCTGCTACTTATGTTGTGAACTTAGATAAGTAATCGAGTGACCTACTCTGCTGGAATTGCTTGGGATATTTTTGGCTTTAAAAGTGAAAGTCCGGCATTTAGGAAACTCTCTTTATTTCAGGCAAACCAGGAAGGTTGTCCACCCTAATAAGTGGCTTAGACTTTCTAAGCATCAGGTGTCTTACCTGAAATTTATACATATGAGATGAGATTCAAATATATCTCTCCTTCTCTCTCTACGTATAGATATATAATCTACTATACTACCTATGAATGTTAATTATCTAAAAGATACACTATGAATGTAATAGATAAATCATAGCTGCAGGAGGGGATGATACAACAAACTGGGCAGCACAATTTCCACTTTGAACACAAATTCACTAATACAAGTAGTTTCTCTAAAAACTCCTGGAGTAAATGGAAATTTAAACATAAAACAAAATGCAATTTAATTTAGTAACAGTAGAAGGAGTCAAAATTTGAGATATTTTGCAGTTTGAAAAACAAATTTTCCGTTTTTAAGAGTAGACAGTGGTGGCTATACTATTTTGCCCACAATTGAAATGAAGAAAATTGAGTGTCCTTTTCCACTGAATTTTCACAGAGGCTCATGGGAGGATGTTCTTTAAGCAAAGTAAAAGAGGCATCTCCACGATTCATTTTCTGACCTTACATAGTCAAGTTTTAACAATAGGCTTTCAGGAATGCGAAGACTCCTTATTTCTGTGGAAAAACTCCATTGATTCAGTTGTTCTTGCAGTCCTAGAACAAGGGCACACTGAACCCTGCATGCCAGAAAATGAACCTGACATTATGGGTATCGGAGGATCATCCTTGTTCTTGAGGAATTCATAACTTGAGGGGGAAGTCAGGAATGTAGTCAGATGTGTAAAATGAAATCTGATATATGCTAAATAGATCTTTGAACAGTGCTGTCAAGACAAAAACGAGAACAGCTATTGCCTAAAGGACTTTTCAGAGCTTGTGACAGTTGAGTGGAGTCTTAAAGGATGAGTTAGGATTCACTAAGCAGAGCAGAATTAGAAAGGCTTTGCCACAAGTGAAACAGAATGTTCAAAGGCAAAAGAGCATGAGGAAGGCTTCCCTCTTTGGGAGAGAGCAATGCTGGCAGAATGTTGGTTAGATCAGAATGATGAACATAAATGCATTTGGAGAGACTTTCCTAACATTATTATTTTATAACTTTAAGGCCTTTAACCTTTTTCTTGTAGGTATTAAAGAAACATCAAAATTATTTAAAGAGGAAAGTGAGAAGCTTGGATTCTTATATTTGAAAAAATAACTGGCAGAATGTGTTGAAAGAGTTAGTATCATGAGGGAAACTACAGATAAAAATCCCAGAGAGAAGTCTACTGTATTATTTGGAAGAAAGAAAAATAGCCAAAGGAAGCTAGTGACCATTGAGAAGGGGCAGAGAGTAGGGTTTAGATTGGGCATTTTTCTGTAGGAATCTTCAAATCATTGATATCATTGATTGTGGAGGAATGCTAGGAGGCAGATTCATTTGGGCAACTGGTCGGATTGAGCTTTTTAGGTGGAATTTCACTAGCGTTGACCAATCTTTGTTGCATCAGGAAAGTCATAAAAGGAATCTGTGTTTGAACCTTGGGACACTTTGGGGCCATTGCAACTTCAAAAGCCTATGATTAAAAATAAGATTATTTTATGCCTTTCTTTGTAATTTTGATAATTGTTAGTTTATAGCTGGTTTCGTCTGAAATAAGAAGAGCAACCCCTGTTCTTTTTTGCTTTCTATTTGCTTGATAGATCTTTCTCTACTCCTTTGCTTTAAGCCTATGGATGCCCTGGCATGTAAGATGGGTCTTTTGAAGACATCACACAGTTGCATCCAACTGTATGTTTCTTTATCCAACTTGCCACTTTGTGCCTTCTAAGTGGGACGTTTAACCTATTTACATTAAAGGTTAACATCAATATGTGTGAATTTGATCTTTTCATTGTGTTTTTAGCTGTTTATTGTGCAGACTTGATGATTGTATATTTGCTTTCTAGTTTCAATAGTCTATATATTTAAGTGTATTTTTGTGGTGGTGGGTACTAGTCTTTAATTTCCATGTTTAGCATACCCTAAGACCTCTTGTAAGGCAGGTCTGGTGATAATAAATTCCCTTAATGTTTCCTTGTCTGAAAAACATTTTATTTCTCCTTAGCTCATGTAGCTTAGTTTGGCTAGATATAAAGTTTTCAGCTGAAACTTTTTTTATTTAAGGATGCTGAATATAGGCCCCCAATCTCTTCTGGCTTATAGAGTTTCTGCTGAAAAGTCTGCTGTTAGCCTAATGGCGTTCCCTTTGTAGGTGAACTTCTCCTTCTGTTTACTTGTCTTTAATATTTTTTCTTTTACATGGATCCTGGAGAATCTGATGACTATCTGTCTTGGGGATGGTTCAATTCAAAAAGAAGACTGAACTAATCTAAATATATATGCACCCAACACTGAGCACCCAGATTTATAAAACAAGTTCTTAGATACCTACAATGGGACTTATACAACCACACAATAATTGTGGGAGTCTTCAATACCCAACTGACATTATTGAACAGATCATCAAGGCAGAATACTAACAAAGATACATGGAACCTAAACAAAACACTTGAACAAATGAACCTAACAGATATCTGCAGAACACCCAACCAAACAAAAATAGAATATACATTCATCTCAATTGTACATGGCATATATTCTAAAATGGACTATACACTCAGCAAGAAAGTAATTCTTAACAAATTTAAAAAAAACTAAAATCATATGAACCATGCTCTTGGATTACAGCACAATGAAAAAGGTCCACACCAAGAATACTTCTCAAAACCATACAATTAAATGAAAATTACACAATCTGCTCCTGAATGACTTTTGGGTAAACCATGACACTAAGGCAGACATCGATAAATTACTTGAAACTAATGAAAACAAAGATACAACATGCCAGAATGCTAGAGCAGTGTTAAGAAAAAAGTATTTATTTTATTTTAAGTTTCGGGGTACCTGTTCAGGATGTGCAGCTTTGTCACATAGATAAATGTTTTACATGGTGGGTTGCTGCACCTAACAACCCATAACCTAGAAATTAAGCCCAACATGTATTAGCTATTTTATTTCATGCTCTCTCTCCTCAACCACATGTTACAGGCCCCAGTGTGTGTTGTTCCCCTCCCTGTGTCCATATGTTCTAATTGTTCAGTTCCCACTTCTAAGTGAGAGCATGTGATATTTAGTTTTCTGTTCCTGAATTACTTTGCTGAGAATAATGGCTTTCAGCTCCATCCATGTCCATGCAAAGGACATGATCTCATTTCTTTTTATGGCTACATAGTATTACATGGTGTATATGTGCCACATTTTGTTTATCCAGTTATCATTTATGGGCATTTGGGTCAATTTCATGTCTTTGTTATTTTGAATAGTGTTGCAATGAACATATTCATGCATGTATCTTTATAATAGAATGAACATATTCTTTGGGTTATATATACAGAAATGGGACTGCTGGGTCAAATGGTATTTCTGGTTCTAGATCTTTGAGGATTGCCACACTATCTTCCACAATGGTCGAGCTAATTTACATCCCCAACAATAATGTAAAAGAGTTCATATTTTTATACCACCTCTCCAGCATGTTGTTTTGTGACTTTTTATTCGCCATTCTGACTGGCATGAGATGGCATCTCATTGTGGTTTTGATTTGTATTTTTCTAATCATCAGTTATATTGTCTTCTTTTCAGATGTTTGCTGACCACATAAATGTCTTCTGAGAAGTATCTGTTCATGCCCTTTGCCCACTTTTTAATGGAGTTGCTTTTTTCTTGTACATTTGTTTAAGTTCTTTGTAGATTCTGGACATTAGACCTTCGTTAGATGAATAGATTGCAAAAATTTTCTCCTATTCTGTAGGTTGTCTGTTCTTTCTGATGATAGTTTATTTTTCTTTGCAGAAGCTCTTTAGTTTCATTAGATACCATTTGTCAATTTTTGCTTTTGTTACAATTGCTTTTGGCATATTTGTCGTGAAATCTTTGCCTGTGCCTATGTCCAGAATGGTATTACCTAGGTTTTCTTTTAGAGATTTTATAGTTTTGGGTTTTACATTTAAGTCTTTAGTCTATCTTGAGTTAATGTTTGTATGACGTGTTAGGAAGGGATCCAGTTTCAATTTACTTCATATAGCTAGCCAATCCTCCCAGAACCATTTATTAAACAGGGATTCCTCTCCCCATTGCTGTTTTTGTCAGGTTTGTTGAAGATCAGGTGGTTGCAGATATGCAGTCTTATTTCTGAGTTCTCTATTCTGTTCCATTGGTCTCTGTGTCTGCTTTTGTATCAGTACCATGCTATTTGGTTTCTGCAGTCTTCTTATATATTTTAAAATCGGGTAGCGTGATGCCTCCAGCTTAGGTGTTTTTGGTTAGGATTGTCTTGGCTATATGAGCTCCTTTGTAGCTGCATGTGAATTTTAAAATAGTTTTTTTTCCTAATTCTGTGAAGAATGTCAATTGTAATTTAATGGGGGAATAGCATTGAATCTGCAAATTACTTTGGGTGGTATGGTCATTTTCATGGTATTGATTCTTCCTATCTATAATCATGGAATATTTTGTGTCCTCTCTGATTTCCTTGAGCAGTGGTTTGTAGTTCTCTTTGAAGTGGTCCTTTGCTTCCCTTGTTAGATGTATTCCTAGGTATTTTATTCTCTTTGTAGCAGTTGTGAATGGGAGTTGATTCATGATTTGACTCTCTGCTTCCCTGTTGTTTGTGTATAGGAATGTTTGTGATTTTTGCATATTGATTTTGTATCCTGACACTTTGCTAAAGTTTTTATTTATTTTTTTATTTTTTTTCAGCTGAAGAAACTTTTAAGCTGAGATGATAGGGTTTTCCAGATAGACAATCATGTCATCTGCAAACAAAGATAATTTGACTTCCTCTTTTCCTATTTAAATACCCTTATTTCTTTATCTTGCCAAATTGCCCTGGCCAGAACTTTCAATACTATGTTGAATAGGAGTGGTGAGAGAGGGTATCCTTGTCTTGTACTGGATTTCAAGGGGAATGCGAATGCTTCCAGCTTTTGCTCATTCAGAATGATATTGTCACAAATGGCTTTTATTAGTTTGAGGCATGCTCCTTCAATATGTAGTTTATTGAGAGTTTTTAATATGAAATGAGGTTAAATTTTATTGAAGGCCTTTTCTGCATCTATTGAGATAATCATGTGGTTTTTGTCTTTAGTTCTGTTTATGTGATATATTATGTTTATTTATTTTCATATATGAACCTGCCTTGCATCTCAGGGATGAAGCCAACTTTATCATCCTGGATTAGTTTTTGATGTGCTGCTGGATTCAGTTTGTCAGTATTTTATTGAGGATTTTTGCATTGATGTTTTTCAGGGATATTGGACTGGAGTTTTTTGTTGTGTCTCTACTAGGTTTTGGTATCAGAATGATGCTGGCCTCATAAAATGAGTTAGGGAAGAGTACCTTCTTTTTAATTGTTTGGAATAGTTTCAGAAGAAATGGTACCATGTTTTCTTTGTACCTCTGATAGAATTCAGCTGTAAATCCTTCTGCTCTATGGCTTTTTTTTTGGTTGATAGTCTACTTATTACTGTCCCAATTTCAGAACTTGTATTGGTCTATTCAGGAATTTAACTCTTTCCTGGTTCAGTCTTGGGAGGCTGTTTGTATCCAGGAATTTATTCATTTCTTCTGGATTTTCTAGTTTATTTGTATAGAGATGTTTATAGTACTCTGATGGTTGTTTGTATGTCTTTGAATTCAGTGGTAATATCCCCTTTATTATTTTTTTCACTCTTCTCTCTTTTCTTCTTTATTGCTTTAGCTAGAGGTCTATCTATTTTATTATTTTTTTCAAAAAAGAACCTCCTGGATTTATTGATTTTGTTTTGAAGGGTTTTTCATATCTCTGTCTCCTTTAGTTCTGCTCTGAGATTGGTTATTTCTTGTCTTCTGCTAGTTCTAGAGTTTGTTTCCTCTTTGTTCTCTAGTTCTTTCAGTTGTGATGTTAGGATGTTGATTTGAGACCTTTCTAGATTTTGATGTGTGCAGTTAGTGCTATAAATTTCCCTGTTATCACTGCTTAGCTGCATCCCAGAGCTTCTGGTACATTGTCTCTTTGTTCTCATTAGTTTCAAAGAACTTCTATGCCCACAAACTAGAAAACTTAAATGAAATGGATAAATTATTGGAAACATTTCACCTTTTGAGATTGAATCAGGAATAAATTGAATACATGAACAGATGAGTAATGAATTCTGATATTGAATCGATAATAAAAAACCTACTAATCAGAAAAAAACTCTGGACCAGATGGATTCATAGACAAATTCTATGAGATGTATAAAGAGCTGGTACCAATCCTACTGAAACTATTCAAAAACTTGAGGAGGAGAGCTTTCTCTGTAACTCATTCTATGAAGCCAGCATCATTGTGATACCAAAACCTGGCACAGACACAATGAGAAAAGAAAACTTCAGACCAATACTCCTGATTAGCATGGGTGCAAAAATCCTCAATAAAATACTAGCAAACCAAATCAAGCAGTGCATCAAAAAGCCAATCCACCATGATTAAGTAGGCTTTATTCCTTGGGTGCAAGGGTAGTTCAGTGTACACAATCAATAAATGTAACTCATCCCATAAATAGAACTAAAACAAAAACCACATGATAATCTCAATAGATGCAGAAAGTGCTTTTGATAAAATTTAATATTGCTTCATGTTAAAAACTCTCAGCAAACTAGCCATTGAAGGTATATACCTCAAAATAGTAAGAGCTATCTATGACAAACCTGCAACCAGCATCATAGTTAATAGCTAAAAGGTGAAAGCATTCTTCTTGAGAACCAGAACATGACAAGGAAGTCCACTATCACCACACCTATTCAGCACACGTACTGGAAGCACTAGCCGGAGTATCAGGCAAGAGAAGAAAATAAAAGGCATCCAAATAGGAAGAGAAAAACTAAAACTATCTGTCTTCACAGATGATATGATACTATACCTATAAACACCCCGTTGTCTCTACCCAAAGGCTACTAGATCTCACAAACAACTTTAGCTAAGTTTCAGGATACAAAATCAGTGTATAAAAATCAGTAGCATTTCTAACACAAATAATGTCCAAGTTGAGAGCCAAATCAAGAATGCAATTCTATTCACAAAAGCCACAAAAAATATATATGGATATAGCTAATAAGGGAAGTGAAAGATCTCTGCAGTGAGAATTACAAAATACTGCTGTAAGAAATTAGAGACAACACAAAGGGGAAAACATTCCATGCTTATAGATAGGAAGAATGGTATTGTTAAAATGGCCAAACTGCCCAAAGCAATTTACATATTCAATGCTATTCCTATTAAACTACCAATGACATTTTTCACAGAATTAGAAGAAAAAGTATAAAACTCATTTGGAACCAAAAAGAGCCCAAATAGCCAAAGCAATGCTAAGCAAAAAGATCAAAGCTGGAGGCATTACAGTACCCAACTTCAAACCATACTACAGGACTACAGTAACAGATCCATAGACCGATGAAAACAGATTAGAGAACCTAGTAATACAGCTGTTGATCTTTGACAAATAAAACCATCTTATCTTCAACAATGCTTACAAAAACAAGCAACAGGGAAAGGAATTCATGTTCAATAAATAGTGCTGGGATAGCTGGCACTAGCCATTTGCAGAAGATTGAAACTTTACCGCTACTTTTTGCCATATACAAAAGTCAACTTAAGATGGATAAAAGAGTTAAATATAAAACACAATACTATGAAGACCCTGGAAGAAAACCCTGGAGATACTGTTCTGGACATAGGTAGTGGCAAAGATTTCATAGTGAAGATGCCAAAAGCAATTGCAACCAAAACCAAAATTGACAAGTGGGATCTAATCAAACTAAAGAGCTTCTGCACAGCAAAACCAACTATCAAAGGAGTAAAACCTAGACAGTTTACAGAATGTGAGAAAATACTTGAAAACTATTCATTTGACAAAAGTCTAATATCTAGAATCTTAAGGAACTCAATCAGATTAACAAAAAATGAACAACCCCATTAAGAAATGGGCAAAGGACATGAACAGCCACTCCTCAAAGGTGATATACATATGGCCAATAGCATATGAAAAAATGTTCAACATCACTAATTATTAGGGAAATGCAAATCAAAACCACAATGAGATACCATCTCCCACCAGTCAGTTCTGGCTCTTATTAAAAAGTCAAAAAATAATGGATGCTGGTGAGGTGGGATTTTTTTTTTTTGGTGCTAAAGCCTTTACTTTAATAAACTAAATATATTTACAATTTATACAAATGTTTAACCTTCCACAAAAATACAAAAAAAAAAGTTTCACAAGATGTAAGACCAGGAAACAAGTTCATTGGAGACAACACTGCTCTATAAAGGACGGAAAGTGAGGTGACTGCAAGGAACAGAAAAGTAATCTCACACTTGGGCAAGGCATGATCCGCAGATCATTCAGAAAGAAAGAATAGGCTGTCACGTGAGTCAACAGATTCCATTCCTCAATTCTACATCCCATGGCCCCTCTGTCCACTTGGCCTTGGTGTTCCATTTGGTCTATGTAGACAAGTAACTTTCTGCTGAATGGACTTGTTGCCTCCTCTTTGCAGACGTAAAGTAGTTTTGTGTCAAGGTTTGGTCTTGAACTCCCGACTTTAAGTGATCCGCCCACCTTGGCCTCCAAAATGCTTGGATTACAGGTGTGAGCCACCACGCCCAGCCCCTGTGTCAAGGTTTGGAAACAGGTGTTTGTGTGTATTTTTTTTTTCTCCTTTATAGTTACAATTTTTCTATATCTACAAATTCAAAACATTTTGGCCCAATTCAACTATAAATGTTAAACCACAAATACTTTCAGTAGATGACTTCATAGACTGTAGCCTTCTTGTCCCCTGAGCCAGTGACTATGTACTTATCATCCACAGAGATGTCACAGCTAAGCAGTGATGAGGACTCTGGACTGGAATATACTGACTCCATAGGGGGTCCGCCAAGCATTGAGGAGGTTTTCTTTTCCAGTACTCACAAACCATTTACCACAGTAAGCAAATTTCAGGTACAAGACGCAGCTCTCATGCAAATGCAGCTGGTACTTGTCGGGCTTGTTCACGTGAACACCTCCATGTTGCTGCTTTCCATGCCCACAGCCGGCCACTCCACAGTGGGGCAGTACTCCAGAGAGAAGATCTGAGAGGTGAAGTCGTGCTGCTGCAGCTGCCGCCTCTCGCGCAGGTCCCAGGACCTGACCGTGTTGTCCAAACAGCCCGACCAGAGCTTGGTGCCATCATTAGAAATGTCAATACCGCTGGCTCCATCTGTGTGGCCCTGGAATTGCCTTACCAGTGTCTGGTTGTGCAGATCTCACACAGCAATGTTGCTGTTGCTGCAGCATGAGAAGCAGGCCTTGGAATCGGGGCTGATGGCCAGGGCGTAGCAGGCGGGGGCCGGGGATGTCAGCTCTGCCTTGATGCGCAGGGTCAGAGCTGCCAGCTCCCAAATGGACAAAGTACTGGCTTGTCCTCCCACTATAAGAGTGCAGCCATCAGGTAGTAATTTCCAGGAACAGATATAATTATCTCTATTCAGACAGTCGAGCTGGGAGACGAGACTCTTACTGCCAGGGCGGCTGATGTCCCAGACCTTGACGCAACCCCTCCCGCCCGTGTACATATGTCTCGTGTGGTTGCTGATGGTCACCGCGCACACCACCTCCCCGTGGTTGAGGGTGCTGATCTGGCGAGGGTGCCGGGAGATTCCAGGTCTGACGAAGGCATCGGAGGGAAAAGGAACAAGCTGCATCTGACCATCTGCAGTAACGTGGAAGGAGTATGCAGGTTTCCCCCCAGGGATTCCTGCCAGGTTTGAAGGAATGGTAGGTACTCTCATGTGAGGTGGAGGATCAAACCCCACCATGGGGGAGCGCCCGTAGGCCACCACGGCAGCCACGGCGGCTGCAGCACTCATCTGGGATGACATGTTGTGTAAACTGGTGTAGGCGGCACCTGGGCTGGTCAGCTTGCCATTCATGCCAGTGTGGGGGACCATCCCAAAAGGAGCAGGGTATGGGCTGGGCACTGCCAGGGGTGTCCTCAAGCCAGCTGCCGCTTGGTTAACAAGGGGGTCTATGGCTGGAGGCTTGCCGAGGCCTGGACGGAGGCCTGGAGTGGCGCTGGTGCCTGGCGTTGGCATGTCACTTCGAGGCGTTGGTGTGCTAGATTTCAGAACAGGCTTGCTGGCTTTTTCATGCAAGCTCATTTCTTTGGATTTCAAATAAGTGGAACTTCCCAAGGAAGCTGTGGAAGCCGGCCTTCTAGAAGCATCCTTCTTTAGCAGGCGGTTTTTGTTGATTTTGTTTTCCCTGGGAGAGTGGGCAGGGCTTGCTCGTGAAGAAGGGTCTTCATTGGACATACTCACAACTAAGTTGTCATCGCTTTTGTCACCATCGCTGTCATAGTGGCTGGAGTCCTTATCATCCACCTTCCTTTTATTGATGACATTGGAAAATTCAGGCCCATTTCTGCATTTATCTGTGCCTCTTAGACTGTCTGGGACGAGGAGGGAATTACTTGTGCCCGGCTCTCTGTCTCTGTGGTGCTCTGCCTCGTGGAGCTTCTTGTCGTCTTTCATTGCCAAGTGAGACTGCCCACTCAGAGCAGCACTAGACAGCACAAGAAGGCCGGCCCTGCCCCTGAGGGGCTGGATTCCAGGAGGCTGAAGTCCAGAAGGGTGAGGCATAAGGAGAACTGGGGGTCCATGGCCATGAAAAAGATGCTGAGCTTGCAACTGCTGCTGCCTGATGATGGCAGTTTATGCACTGCTGGTGGGAATATAAACTAGTACAGCTGCTGTGGAATGCAATCTGGAGATTTCTCAAGGGACTTAAACTAGAACTACCATTTGACCTAGCAATTCTGTTACTGGGTATATACTCAAAGGAATATAAATTGTTCTTCCATAAAGACACATTCATGAGTATCTTTGTTGAAGCACTATTCACGATAGCAAAGACATGTAATTGATGTAGATGCCCATCAGTGGTGGACTAGATAAAGAAAATTGTGGTATAAACACCATGGAATATGACTTGGGTATTTAAAAAAAGGAGATTCTGATCTTTGCAGCAACGTGGATGGAGCTGGAGGGCATACTCTCAAGTGAATTAATACAGGAACAGAAAACCAAATAGTTCGTGTTCTTATAAGTGGAAGCTAAACATTGAGTACACATAGACATAAGGGAACAATAGAAACTGGGGCCTATTTGAGGGTGGAGGGTGGAAGGAAGCTTAGGATTTAAAAACTACCTATTGGATATTATGCTGACTACCTGGGTGGCAAAACTATATGTACATCAAATCCCCATGACATGTAACAAACCTGTATATGTACCCCTTTCACCCAAAATAAAAGTTAGAAAGAAAAAAATAGAAATAAAATAAGGATATTGCTTTCAGAAAGAGAAAAATGGGTGCTCTCAAAGCCTGTGTTCTACTTGAATTCCCAGAGGAAAGCAACTGATCCAGTAAGAACAGGATTTAGGTTGTCAAGGTGAGCCCAGGGTACAGAAATCTTGTGGTGACAGAGTACACTGTAGCAGAATGTGTATTTGAAAGTTCAAACAGGCTGGTTTTAACTTGGAGGTAGGGACACTTTTTCACAGAGCATCTAAGGTTTTCCAGGACCCCAAGCAATATTCAGCATTTATCTTGGGTTAAATCTAGAGTCTTTGTAATTCAGTAAAAGGACTGTCTCTTAGAGAATCAATCCAGCAAATAGTACTATAGAAACTGGAATGCATCAAGAGAAAAGTGTGCCTTTGGGTGCTGGCAGAGCATAAAGAACCTAGACGAAATATTTAAGTAAACAAAAGTAGAGCAATGAACTACAGCAAATTAACAACAGTGTTGTAAGTGTAAAGGATTCACCAGAATCACCTTTTAAACTTCGGCTGCAGAGCCATCTTAACATGTCTTAAGTCGTTGTAAGAAGCAAATGCCTATTATAATAAAAGAAAAGCTGGCATGGTTAGATCGATTTCAACGGAAGTGAATGAAGTAGACAAGAAACAACTGGTATCAGAAGCTCTAAATCAGTGAAGCTGAAACAATGAGGTTACATGGAAAGGAAAGGCAAGTGCCATCTATTTGATCCAGGAAGGAAACATTTTTTCTTGTTAAATATTCTTAGATTTAAGAAATATAAATGCTTGCTCATTGTAACAAATGAAACAAAGAGGAGGAAAACAAGTTAAAAAAAATTCTCTCCCACTGACTCCCAGCCTATTCCACTCCAATACGACTGAGAAGAAGAGATTCATGTCTTTTACAAACCATTATACAGATAAATGGGGCTGTGTGGCAATGTTTTTTACAGAACAATATACCAACTTTTTTTTTTTTTTGCAATTTTCTATTCTCATTTTGTAATGTATCATGGACAGCCCTTCAGATGAATAGACCAAAGAAATGCTATTATTAATGGGCACTCAGATTGTTCCCAGTGTTTGTTATTATAAGCAATGATGCAGACAAACAAAAATATTGTATGTATATTTTTATGTATAGTGCTGTCATTTCAGTAGAGTTAAATAAAGGGCTTATGGAACTAAAATTATACTAGATAGTGCCCGATTATTTTAAGATAAGTCTTAGCTATACACTCTCACATGACTAATGTGGTTATAAAAGTTTTCTCATGTAACCAGACCTGAATATTATAGGCATTTTATACAATTTTGCAAATATGATTAATAAAATATGTTTCTGTTGTTTTAACTTGCATTTTCCTGACTTTTGTGACTTTGGAGTGTGGGTGACAGCTTTTAAATAAACATTTCTATCCATTTTCTTTCTCTTGTGAATTGTTGATTCATCTTTTTTTTGCCACTTTTTATGAACTTTTTTCCTTTTTAGTTGTTATTCATCATTTGCAGGATGCCTTTATATATTCTGAAGCTTAGGTCATCTCTCAACTTATTTGGACTTTGTTTTATAGTTCATTTCAGGATGAATAGCAGTTAACCTGTGCTACCAATTTTGTCAGTAGATATTTGTAATTTTTTTGCAGTTAGTACATTTTCTTTTTAATTTAGCAGTAGAGTACACCTAAAGAAGTGTTAGAAAATGTAAATATACACCTCAATGAATTAGCACCAAGTATCCATCCAGTTAACCACTTCTAGGTTAGAAAATTCACCATTCCCAGCACTGTAAAAAGCCTCCTGCCACCAAAAAGCCACGACACCTCCAGCCACTACCTCTCCATACTTCCTCAGTAGCCACTTTCCTAACTTCAAACTCTGCATATATTTGCTTTTTGTGTGTTTTTTCTTTTGTTGAACAATATATAGAATGAACAAAACAATGTCTATTATTTTGTGTTTAGCTGCCTGGGGCAACATTATGTGTTTTAGATTCATGTATCTCATGAATCTAGTTGCTTTGGGTAGGACTTCCAGTATTATTATGAATAGAAATGGGGAAAGCAGGCATTCTTCCTTGTCTCTGATTTTAAAGGAAAATCTTTTCAAACTTTCATCGTGTTTGCTGCGAGTTTTTACATATAATTTTAAATATATTGAGGTAGTTTTGTTATATTCCTATTTTGTTACATATGTTTATCCTGAGAGGGTGTTAAATTTTGTCAAATTATTAATTTTTGCATCAAATGAGATGATAGTTTTTCAGGTTCAAACCAGTCTAGCTGTGCTAATTCTGACCACAGGGCCAGTGGTTTTATCATAACTCTATGGCCAATTAAATGCTTTTGAATTTATGGTTTCTTATGAGATTTTCAGAAGCCAACAAACATGCAAATATATTCAATACACATAATCAGTAATAAGAGAGAAGGAAAACCAGTCACAGGTAGTAGCTTGGAATTGCAGAGAGGCAAGTGTCCAGCAGAACTTCCAGCAGCCACTGCCCATAGAAAAGAGTCTTCGCAATTCTCCCCCGACCACTGGCTTCTGCAGGCATCTAGGCCATAGTCAATTTATTTCAAGTTCTTGTGATCCTCTGCAGAAGTCGTAAAAACTTCCATAGCCATTATCTCATTGCCTTGTTTTCTTGTCAAGCCTTGTGGGGGCCTGGCCACAGCAGATGTTATCTTAGAACCTCAGTCTACCATACATGTGAATATCACTTTGAGTGGTCAGTAATTTCACTTTAGGCTGAGTCACTTATCATAAGTGGTTCCATTTTTAGAAATTTAGGATCGCAAAACGTTATCATATATCAGATGATCATGTGGTTTATTTTCCTTCATTCTGCTGATGTGGTGTATTACGTTGACTGATTTTTATATGTTGAGCCATCCTTGCACTAAAAAAATACCGGTTGATTATGGCTTATAATCATTGTGATATACTGCTGAGTTCTATTTGCTAGTATTTTTTTGAAAATTTTTGCATCAGTGTTCATAAGGTATATCTTTCTATAGTTTTACTTTCTTGTATTGTCTTTGGGTTGGTATCAAGGACCATACTGGCCTCATGAATGAGTTAGGAAGTATTCCCTTCTCTTCAGTTTTTGTTTAAATTTTGAGCAGAATTGGTGTTAACTGTTTTATTTTAATGTTTGGTGGAATTCGTACCAGTGAAGCCATCAGGTCCAGGACTTTTCTTTGTCAGGATTTTTAAAAAATTACTGATTCAGTCTTCTTACTAGTTATTGATCTATTCAGATCAATAGTTATTGATCTATTTATTTCTTCATGATTTGGTCTTGGTAGATAGTGTGATTCTAGAAAGTTGTTTATTTTATCTAGGCGATCCAATTTGTTGGCATATAACTGTTCATAGTACTTACTGTCTTATAATCACTTTTATTTCTGACATTAGTAAATTTTTCTTTAGTTAATCTAGTTAAAGCTTTGCCAATTTTTGTTGACTCTTTTGAAGAGCTGACTTTTGCCTTCATTCATTTTATCCAATGTTTTTCTATTCTTCATTTTATTTATTCCTGTTGTGCTGTTTATCATTTCCCTCCTTCTGCTAGCTTTGAGTTTAGTTTCTCCTTTTTTTTTTTAATAACTTAAGTTGTCAATTTAGGTTGTTCATTTGATGTCTTTTATGTTTTTGTTTTCTTTTATTTTTCTTTTGTCACCCAGGCTGGAGCGTAGTGGAGTGATCTCAGCACACTGCAACCTCCACCTCCCAGGCTCAAGCAATCCTCCTGTCTCAGCCTCACAAATACCTGGGACTACAGGCACGTTCGCACCATCCTGCCTGGCTAATTTTTTTTTTTTTTTTTTTTTTTGTATTTTTGGTAGAGACAGCGTTTTGCCATGTTGTCCAGGTTGGTCTCAAACTCTTGAGCTCAAGTGATCCACCTGTCTCTTTCCTTTTTAATTTAAATGTTTACAGCTATAAATTTGCTCTTTAGGACTGCTTTTGCTATGTCTCATAAATTTTGGTATATTTTTCATTTTATGAAATCAGATACCTCTTTTTTTTCTTTTTCTTTTTAAAATTATACTTTAAGTTCTGGGGTACATGTGCAGATGGTACAGGTTTATTACATAGGTGTACACGTGCCATGGTGGTTTGCTGCATCCATCCCTCCATCATCTACATTAAGTATTTCTCCTAATATTATCCCTCCCCAATCCCTCCACCCCTTGTTATCCATCCCCTACCTCCCCAACCCCCTTACAGGCCCTGGTGTGCGATGTTCCCCTCCCTGTGTTCATGTATTCTCATTGTTCAACACCCACTTATGAGTGAGAACATGCGATGTTTGGTTTTCACACATCTCTTTTTAAAATTAATTTTAAATGATTGACACTTTGCAATTGTATTTATTTATGGGGTACAATTTTATGTTTCATTACATATATATGATGTATAATGATCCATTCAGGGTAATGTACCCATCACCTCATGCATATATTATTTCTTTGTGGCAGAAACATTCAAAAACCTCTCTTCTAGCTATTTTGTAATATACAATATTTTACTGTTAACCATATTTCCTAATTTATTTTCTGATTTCTTCTTTGATACGCTGGTTATTTAATTTTAAGAATACATTTTTCCATTTCTGTGAATTTATTAATTTTCCAGTTTCTTTGTGTTATTTATTTCTAATTGTATCTGTATCTTGATATGTTTGGAGAAGATACTTTGTATGATATCTATTTTTCTAAATCTATTAAGAGGTATTTGTGACCTAATATATGTTCTATCCTGAAAAATTATGCTGTACAGTTGAGAAGAATGTGTATCCTGTTGTTCTTAATTAGAATATTCTGTGTATATCTGTAAGATCTACTTGGTTTATTGTGTTTTAAAAGTCCTCTATTTTCTTACCTGTTTTTTGTGTAGTTGTTTTATCCATTATTGAGAGTAAGGCACTGAAGTTTCCAGATATCGCTGTAGAACTATTTCCTTTTTTCAATTTTGTCCATTTTTGCTTTATATATTTAACAGTCTGTTATTAGTATGTTAATGTTTATAATTGTCTTCTTGCTGTGTTAAATCTTTTATTAATTTATGACATCCTACTTATCTCTTATAATATTTTTTGGTTTAAAGTCTATTTTGTCTGATGTTAGTCTAGCCACACTTGCTTTCTTTTGGTTACTATTTGCACAGAATTTTTTTTTATACTTTCATTTTCAACCAATTTATGTCTTTGAAAATTAAACAAAATTAGTTACAGTTTGCCAAGCAAGCCTTCCCTTGGATGTTGCAAGCCTTCAATAGAATCTAGAGTTCCAAAATTATTATATCAGACAGATTCTGCCAGTGTAATTTTTGTCTAGGTAGGGAGGCTGAATCCTGGTGCTTCCTACTTCACCATCTTCCCAGACTCTTCAGGTCTAATTGTGGTTTTAATGGGAACTTTTTGGTTTGCTGAGGTTGAGTACCGTTTCATATCTGTTTGGTTTGTTTGTTAGGTGAGTTTTTTCTTTTTTCTTTTTTTCCTTTTTGCCATTTAGCTATCTTCTTTTTTGAGGGGACTGCTCAAGTTCATTTGCACTTTTGTCCATTCAATTGTGTTTTCTTTGTGTTTTGTAGAAATTCTTTGTATATTCTAAAAACAACTTCTTTATTGATTACATATATTTTAAGTCCATTCTCTCACCTCATGGCTTGCCTTTCTATTTTCGGTTTCTTGATGTACATAAATTCTTTATTTTGTGTAGTCCATTTATCAATTATTATTTTTCTTAAATAATTACTGCATGTTTTGTGTTCTCTATGAAGCATCTTTTCTTACTCCAAACTGATGAATTTTCTCTTATAGTACCTTTAGGAAACTTTATTAATTTACTTTTGCTTTTAAATCTTCAAACCATCTAGGATTGATAGTAAGGGATCAAGTGGATACACATTTGGTAATCAGCCCTTAAAGAAAAGATAGTTGTTTTTCAACTTCTCAGTGTCGTCTTTTTATAAATCAAGGATCTATATTGAATAATTAGTTTTCTGGACTCTATATTTCATTGGGTTTATCAGTGTGTCTGTTTATCCTTCCAAGAGTATTATGCTGTGTTTATTATGAAGCTTTAACACAAAGTTTTAATATCTAACAGAGTAAATTTTCATACCTTGTTCCACTTCAAGAGTGTCATGACAATTATTGCCCTTTGCAGGTCCACATACATTTTAGAACTGGTTTTTCAAATCACACATACACACACATTCACATACACAAACAAACTAATTGGCATTTTTATTTGAATAACATTGTTTTTACAGATCAGTTTAAGAACAATCGAAATCTTAAAAACACTGAGTTTACCAATGTCTAAGAATAATTTACCCCTCTATTTATTTTGATCTTCTTTAGTTTATTTCAATAATGTTATATGTTTCTATAAGAAGTAATGATCATCTTTGTTGCATTTTCCTAGATATATTTGATATTTTTTATGTTATTATGACTGATTTTTTTTTTGTTTTGTTTTGTTTTTTGAAACAGCCTTTCACTCTGTCGCCCAGGCTGGAGTGCAGTAGTGCGATCTCAGCTCACTGAAACATTTGCGTCCCGGATTCAAGCAATTCTCCCATCTCAGCCTCCCTAGTACCTGGAATTACAGGTGCACTCACCATACCTGGATAGTTTTTTGTATTTTTTGGAGAGATGGGGTTTCTTCATGTTGGTCAGGCTGGTCTTGAATTCCTGACCTCAAGTGATCCACCTTCTTTCGCCTCACAAAGTGCTGGGATTACAGGCCCGAGCCACCATGTCCAGGCTGTTATTTATTTTTAGAAAAAAAATTCTTATATATTGATCTTGTAACCAACAAACTCCATAAACTATTTGTATATTCTTTTTTATCTACAGATTTGTTAGATTTTCTATACACCAAACAACATAATACATAAATAAAATCAGGTTTGATTATTCACTTTCAATAGTTGTATATTTAAAAATATTTTTTGTTGAAGGAAATATCCATATGGTAAAGTCCTAAATCATAAGTATACATCTTGATTAATTCTTGCAAAAAGAACAATGTGAAAATTAATTCTAGGTGAGAAAAAAAATAACCTGCACTTATGCTGGGCTCTTCTTAATTAGTTAACTGACTTATAATACTATAGGTAAAATTTTTATAGTATTAAATTTGATATAAATAGGATCATAAATGTATTAGTCTGGGTTCTCTAGAGAAATTGAACCAAAAAAAAAATGAGAAATGGAACCAATAGGAGACAAATATATCTATCTATATTTATGCATTTATAGTGTTCTCTCTTTTTCTATATACATATACATGTATAGACACATATAAATGTCTAGCTGTATCTATATACAGATATATATGCATATTTATATTTCTGTATGTATATGTATGTGATACATTTGTTAAATGAATAATTAATAAAGTGTAGGTTTATTTCTGTATTTTTCATTCTGTTTCATCTGTTGATTTGCTTATTTTTGCTCTAATATTGCATACTTTTAATTAGAGTAGCTTTATAATAAGACTTCCTACATAGTTCATGTTCTCTAACTCTGTTCTTCTCTACAGGCTTGTTTTGGGTGTCTTGGCCTTTTATGTTCCATATAAAACTTATGAAAATTGCTTATTTACCATAGGAAAGAAAATTGGTTAAGAATTTTCTTGGGATTGAACAGGCTCCATGAAACAATTTCAGGGACTGACCTCAGAACAGCATTGTTCTGTATCCCTCTGTGTTATCAGGTCTTCTTTCATTTCTGTCAGTAATATTTTTGGTTTCTTTCACAGATATTGCCCTTTTCTAAAGATTTATTTCTTTTTTATACTATTGTAAATCATTAATTTTTTTTTCCATTTGTTTGTAGCTAGACTAAAAAATACAATGGATTTTTTTTTTTCATATTGATGTATCTGGTGACCTTGCCAATTTTTTTTTTTAGTGATTCTGGTAGGTTTTCTATAGATCATTTTGGATTTTCTACAACACAATCACGTTCCCCATGAATAATGAACGTTTTATTTCTTTATTTCTGGTGACTATGCCTTTTATTTTTTTTACTTGCCCTTTGCATTTGCCAGGATCTCCAAAACAATGTAAGATAATTATTGTTCTTTTGTTCCAATTTCAAAGAAAAAGATTTTGACATTTTTCCATCAACTACATAATCACTATCAGAGTAAGAAATTTTCTTCCATTTATACTTTGCTGAATTTTAAAATCATAAATGCATGTTGATTTTTTCTCTTCAATTTTTCCTTTTATTAAAAAAAGATTTATTATACTTTAAGTTCTGGGATACATGTGCAGATCATGCAGGTTTGTTGCATAGGTATACACCTGCCATGGTGGTGGTTTGCTGCATCCATGGCCCTGTCATCTACATTAAGTATTTCTCCTAATGCTATCCCTCCCCAATCCCCACACCCCCTGCTATTCCTCCCCTAGCCCCCCACCCCTCAGACCCCCATGCACACGTATGTTCATTGCAGCACTGTTCACAATAGCAAAGACTTGGAACCAACCGAAATGCCCATCAATGATAGACTGGATAAAGACATTTTTCATATGCTTTTATTCTATCTATTGACATGATATAATTTTTTTCATTTTCAATGAATTGAATTATTACAAATTTTAAAATGTTAACTAATCTTGCACTTTTATCATTAACCTGTTTTGATTATATGTTTTTAATGTATTGCTGAATGCAGTTTGCTGCTTTTGTGGGTTTGGAATTTTGCTTAGATAGTTATGCATAAGATTGGTTTGTAGTATCATTTCACTTTAATGACTCTGTTAGGTTTTGCTATTAAGTTTATGCTGGCCTCATAAAAGAAGTTAGGAAATGTTCTTTTCTGCTCTATGATAAAGATGTTCCTTCTCTTTTTCCTTTTTCTTTTGTGGCCCATAGCAGTGTAAGTAACAGGGATTACCTAGTCTGTAAAGGTAATTGTTATGGATTGATTCATGTCCCCCCAAATTTTTACATTTATGCCATAACCCCTGATGTGAGTGTACTTGAAGATAGGCCCTTTGGTGAGATAATTAAGATTAAATGAGGTTATAATGGTGTGGTCCTAATCCAATAGGACTGGTATCCTTATAAGAAGAGGAAGGTGCATCAGAGATGTTTCACCACACATGCATAGAGCAGAGGCCATTGAAGACAGAGTGAAAAGGTGGCCATCTGTAAGCTGGGAAGGGAGGCCTTCTAAAAACCAAACCTGATAGGATCTTGATCTTGTCTTTAACAGATAATTTTCAGTTGTTTAAGCTAAACAATTTGTGGTTCTGTGCTATGGAATCCTGAGCAGACTAACACAGTTATTAAGAAATAAAATATAAAACCAACTGGACCAATAGGTGTCTTTTTCAAAAAAAGTCGTTCTTTAATTCCTTTTCTGTCCTCTTCCATGGTCATTGATTTATTCAAGTTTTCCACTACCTGAATTAAAAATGGTATATTACATTTTTAGGAAATCAGCCACTTTCTCTACATCTTAAAATTTATTTTTAAGGTAGTGTAAACTTAAAATCTCAATTTTAAGTTTATAAATTAATTTCTCCATTGATCATTAAATGACGGCACTGGTGAAATATTTATATAGCTTGATGATCATTTTGCTGCTGTATGTCCTGTTTCAAATAGTCTATTTAAAAACTTTTAGTTTTTACTTTTCACTTATTTTATGTTATTTTCTCTCTTAGACTCAAATGCAGTCAGCCACATCTTTTTTTTTCTCACCTCAAAATGATTGATAGTAGAAAATACATGATTTCAAATCTTGTACCTACTCAAAGATTTTTTTAACACCCAATTTCTACCACTTTACTAGGTAGCTTCAGTGTTCTCATGGAATATATATTTAATCCCCTGGCTTCCCAGGGGGTTCTTGACCTCATTTTCAAAGTTTTTTTTTTTCTTTATTATATCTAAGCCACCGATAACCACAGTCACACATATCTGCTTACCCCCAGCCTGGTCCTCCTCGACTCTTCCCTGCCTATGGACAGGCATGTTGAGTTTGAAGTGTTTGTGCAAAATTATAATAGAGATCTACCATATGTGTGAGATTTGAGACTGAAATTCAGAAAAGTTGTATGGAATGGAACTATAAGTTTAAGAAGCATGATTCTAGATAAGATAGCAAGGGAATATTGTATAGAGAGAGACTAGGAGAGGGCCTAGGATTCAACCATGACTAGTTTCAACATTTAAAGGCTAGGCAGAGAAGTGTGCAAGCCAAATTGGCCAAAAAGACAAGAAAAATGTGGCCACAGAGGCAAGAGAATCTAGTGCCATGAAAGTCAACAGAATAAAGTGTACTGGAAAGAGGCAATTTAATGATGCTGTGTAGTTAAGAGTAGAAAATGTTTAGTAGTTTGAGTATTGAGGTTTCCAAATCCATATTAAAAACAATTTTAGTAACATAGATGAATAGAAACCATATTGAAGAGGATGAATAAGAGGAGAGGAAATTTGAAAGTACTTTAACATCCTCCTGTTGTTCTTAGCATAAAAACCAACATTCTTTATCTAATTTGCAACACCCCTGTGACGTGTTCCTGCTTTCTTCTCTGACTCATCTCATGACATTTCCCTACTTCGAACTCTAAGTAACACTGTGTTTATTTCAGTTCTCTGAATATGCCAATCTTGTCTACCAGACTGTAAGTTTTAAGAGGGACAGAATCAGGTCTGTCTTGCTGAATAAACTTCCTCAGTGTCTAGCAGGCTGACTTACATGAGGTAGATGTCCAATAACGATTTCTTGAATCTATTAATGACACTTCTTGTGCCAAAATGGAATGCAGGAGTGAGGAGAAGAAGAGGTAAGAGGGAAAAAAAGAGAAGAACTGAAAAGCAGAGGAGATAATGAGAAGAGAAACAAAAGGAGGGGTAGAAAAAGAAAACATACAAACAAATACAGAGGGCAACAATGACCATTTTTTTCTTCATAAAATCCAAAGTCTTTAATTTATCTGTAGTTTACACAAGCTTGGACATGCTTTGCCGTGTTTACACATGATTTACCTCTTGACTAAGAGGTACACATAATTATACCGCTTACACATGATTTACTCCTTCACTACATTTGAAGTTCTCTTCCGGCCATTGGTCTACATCCACCCCAACACATTCTTGCACTATAGCCTACACTTGAGCCCTGAAAACTGCATGCATTAATTGCATAGGAAATAATCTTATTATTTGTTATATTCTCTCTGACTACTAGGACTTTAAATTGTCATTCCTTTTGCCTGGATTATTCCTCCCTTCCCAAAGACCAAACCAGTGTTTGAACTGTTTTCTACTAAACCATGTGTCTCCGCTTAGATCTTACATTCTTCTGAAAGTCTTTTTTTCATACTACTCTAATGAAGACTAGCATTATAGCAATATATAAATAACATTGTTTTTGGTACATAATGTAAACTCACTAAAAATAAACATTATTGCTGTAATGGTTGTTATTTTTTTCATAATATTAGAGTGATGGCAGTAAATATGTTTTGTTTATGCCAAAAATTTATTATTGAGCTATGAAGGGGATTCTAGAGTATTAACCAAGTTCTTATTAGTTTTAAGCCACACCTGACTCACAATTAAGGTACACAAGTAGTAATTAAGAAATCTGACATTATTTGCTATTTTCTTTTTTAAAATTTTGGCCAACAGTTGTCACACCAGGGATTTGTTATTTATTGAGAGTTTGCAATGATTAACATGCCCTGTAGTGATGCACATATCCTGAGTGCTCAGAAAGAGAGAAAAGGTACTTGTGTGCTCTTTTAAGATTGCATAGATGTATTGGGGAGTGGGTTACATGGACAGTGATGGTTTGATTACAGTGAGTATCTTCATCTAAGGATCCATGCTTTTCTTCATTTGAGAAGACAACTTCAAAGCAAAATCCCATTTTATGGACTTCAGCAAGAAATACAGTCTTGTGTTCAATTGAATCTGAGCAAACAATATCTTAGTCGCTCACACTTCCAGGCTGGAATTATTTCTATAATTATTACACCTTTAAATCAATTTTAAAATATTGAATTGATTAAACTATGAATATGTATTATACTACACTTCTCAAAAAAGGGGAAATAATTTATTCATCGATATCTACTGTATGTCTACTATGTGACTTGTATATACATATACACATTGGCATTTCAGTTGCCAAGGATACAGCAGTGAACAAAACAGACAAACATCTCTGTCTTTCCGCAGTTCCAGTCTAATATGGGTGGAGAAATTAATAATACACAAATAAATCATGTGTCAGAGTCTTGAGTGGTATGAAAAAAGTGTAACTAAGTAGGGCAGGGGAAGGGGTTAGGAAGAGTAGCTGTTTGAAAAAGAATGTGAGGAAGGCTTGAATGAGTTAGATGAGGATTGAAGTGGTAAGACTGTCGCCAGCAGATATGAGAAGGAAGAGCACTTCTAAGGGCATAATAGAGCAAGTACAAAGACCCAGAGAGGTGGTTGTGGTTAACGTGTTCAAAAATTGTAAAACAGCTAGCGTGACTGTGATGATTATAATGGTCTGAGACAGTGTGAAGTGCAACATGACTGGAGGAGTGCATGTCAGGGAACACAGAGGTCAGAAAATTGAAAAGGGTGTGGAGGTGGCTATTGAAATTGTATTTATAGGGTATATGTCATATTTTGATACATGCATAGAATGTATAATGATCAAGTCAGGGTATTTAGGATATCCGTCGCCTTAAGCATTTATCATTTCTTTGTGTTGGGAACATTTAAAATCCTTTCTTCTAACTATGTTGAAATATACAATATGTTGTTGCCAATGCTTCTTACCCTACTGTGCTGTTGAACATCAGAAATTGTTCCTTACATCTGACTGTATGTTTATATTTTGTTAGAATGACATTCAAAGGAACGTGTTTTCATGTTGGAGAGAAGGAGTATAGCCGGAAATGAGCAGTTTTTAGAACAGCAGAGAGGAAAACTGGTTGGAGAGATGGGGAGAGAAAAAAGTCAGTCTAGGGTTTTGAGGGATGTGGGGAGAAACAGTTACCACTTGAGAAGACTGCAGAGTGAGCAGTGTTCTCAGAGGTATGACTCAATTCAACTAAAGCAATCCAATAAAGGCAGAGAGTCAAAAGTTACAGGTAGGGGATTTTGCTGAGGACTGACAGTTAATCAGTTACAAAATACTCAATGATTTGTCAGCTTCAAAAAGTGTTGTGTAATTTGGCCTTTAAGATTTAATTTTAAAACCATACACGCTAATCACTTATCTTATTTGTTCAGATTTAGAGGTAGAGACACAATCAATGCCAAGTTTTTATAACTAGTCTAAATGTGAAATACATAGAACTCTGGCTTTGCTCCAATTATGGGAATATTTATAAATAGCATTTTAACTTCATTTTTCAGAATAGGGGCCATAGCAAGCATAAAAGCAACAATTTATCAAGCTGCCTGAGGGAATGATGTAAAAAATGCTCATCAAGAATATCCATCTGGATAGGACAAAAAATGATGCTGAGAGGACTTTGGAGAGTTTCTACCCAATTTTCCTAAATTCCAGGAAGTTTTCTTGGTAGAAATGATGATGATTGAAAGCCACTTCATTTCTGGGATACTAGAGACTTCTGGTCTGCATATGTGACTGTAGGAAGAAATAAATAATTCATATTTTGGAAAAATTCTAATTACCTAAAGATGACTTTTATGGAGTAAGAGGGAAATGGGCATTTGTCTTGTTTTCCGAAACTTCTTCAGTACTCTGTGAGTAATAATTAAGGTAACAGCATGATTTTGGAAGGGCTTTTTATTTGATCTCTCTTATCTGTGCAGACTTATACAATTGTGTGTGTGACAGGCATTTTCCTTATTTTGTCTTATACAATGTGTGTGAATAAATTTTTTACAACTTCTTTTATTAAAGGCAGAGAATGTTTCATGCTTCCCGTTGTATGATCTACATTTTGGAAATAGAATGAATATTCAAATGTTAAATTAGCTTTAAAAAATGAATAGTTCTTATTTTCCAAATTTTCCATTTTTAAATACACGTGATTACCAGTACCAACAAAAGTTTCAGAAGGTAAAAAGAAAAACAAAATGACTATTTTTGTGGTTTGTCTTTGTCCTTCATTGTCACATCTTTTACTTCTTAGTTTTACTTGATAGCAGTTATGCAAAAAACAAAAAAAAAATCCAACTTTGAAAAGCAAGCAGTTAATGTTTTTACAGATATGATAAATACCCCAATAACTCTTCCACAAAGAAAATGTCAGCCTTCAAGTGTAATACACATAAAAACTAGCTTTCTTATCATTTAGTGCCAATATCACTTTTAAACAGTTAACAGCCTGTCATCCAAGGAGTTAAAAGTTATTTGCATCTTTAACAAAGCATCTCTTGAAAGTACCAGACAGGGCAAGATGAAGAGTATATTCTTAGCATATAGAAAAACTTCTAATAAATAACTTTTTCTTATATGTTTTAGTTTTAAATATCTCCCACAAGTAAATGGCTATCCCAAATCTCTCTCCTCTTTTCTAAACTACTACAAACTCTCCTTTGACCTTTGGTTATGTTAATCTTACACATATTTTTTCCATTGCCATTATTCTATCCCCCAACCTGCTGCAACATCTATTTACATAAAATTGCCCAGAAATCCCTTGGCCAGACTGAGCTTTCTTTAGCTGAAATGGGAAAACAATGGGCTGTGAAAACTGAAGCTTTAATATTTTAGCCCTGGCCAAATAAATTTTAGTGGGGGTTGAGCAGAAGTAAATGAGAAAGAAAAATCTTTATTTGATCTTCAGGATTTCCAACTGAAAAAAAAAAAACAGTAAAAAAATATTTACATTAAGTCTCTAAAGTAAAAAGATTTTGGTGGATCTCTGCTTTAGTTTAGATTTGAAATAGAAATGAAAACTTCTCATGGCTCTCATTCCATATGTGGATTAATTTTTTATCCAAATATTTTTTTGCTTTTGCTCTGTGGCCCTTGGTGATGTTCTCACTGTCACTCCCATGGAAGAGAGAAGGGCACTCAAGGAGAAGACTCTAACAGTGGGCTACATGGAAGGTTGAGAAAAAAGGGAACTACCATGTTCCAGAAGGCCTTTAAAGGGAAACAGAACACGAATCCTCTAATTAGCAAGAGCAGACTCAAGGCAAGCAGGCAGCCTTCTGTTTACTTCAGGACTAGGAAGGAGACCAGCTGGCATTCTCTCAAAGATAGCAAATGCTATTTATTGCTGTGTGAAAGAACCTTGCCAGATTAAGTGTATTTGAAAAAAAACAAAAAAAAAAAACCAAAAAATAAAACCAACTTTATATGAGTGTTTTTGAAACCCCGAAGAAAATGAGTTTGGTATAAGAAGATTATCTGGAAGTTACGTTAACTCTGCAGTATTCCTTTCCTTCTTCATCTACTATTATAAGGCCAATGTACAAACCTGGCTTTTTGGAAATAAAATTAATAGAAAAGAATTTGACTGCTAGGCCTCCCTGGAACATGTGAAGCAATTTAGAAAATAATTGTGCATTAAATAATTATTTAAAAGCTACTTGGATGCAGCACCAGCTTTGAAGCTTCTAGGGTATAGTTTACCTGTATATGTATTATTATAGTGTTTTCTTTAGTATCTGTGTGTGTGATAAAAGAGGCAAACTTCTATGAAAAATTAAAAACTAATAAGATTTACATAATATGAAAAAAAAGGAAGAGAAATAATCAAAACTGGTTCCACAGCATAGCAAACTGCAAGCTGAGAAATCACCAAAATAATAAAGCCATTTACAGTGTTAAAAACTACCTTTTCTATTGAATTAGAGCATAAAGAAAAATTACTTTAGATAAAAACTTGTGGGATTTACAATTTTATTTTAAAAAGAAAATTTGCTTTATAAATGTTAGTATTGGTCAATATCACCAACAACTTTATTTTGTGAGGTCTTGTCAGTTGGAAGAGACTATAGCAATGTTCCATTTTTTTTTTCCTGTAGTAGGGGGTACCCCTGACACTTGAAGTGGGAAAATTCTTCATTGTGCTTTGGAAATGTGTAGCATTCCCATTCTGAGGGAAACAGACATCAGCAGACCGTCTTAGTCACTGTGACAAACAAAATTGTCAAAATATTCCTCCAAAAATCCAGCAATAGCCCAGATGGTGGTAAATTCTATTCCACCTTTCCTGGGAGACACTTCATTTTACACATCAGGAATAAGAGTCCCAAGGAAATTAATAGATTTTCCAAAAGCCACAGAATGGCAGACCTGAGAGGTACCTTTCCTTCCTGGTACTTTCCACTACCTCATTGGCCTCCTCTCCAAGTTCCCATAAAGTGAAACTGGAATAACTCCGTCAAGTGACACAACAAAGTTTTAACAGAGATGACCTCTCTAGAGCAGTAATGAGGGCACAGAAGTGAAAGGAATTTCACTTTTCCATATTTGTGTGAATTCTTTGAGTAATTCACATTATGTACACTTGGGTTTATAATGTTTAAAACAAAAAACCAAATTCGATTTGGCATCCTTTCTTGCTACTCCTAAGACAGTGTGGAGAAGAATATTTTTGAATACTCTGTGGAGCACTTCTTTCCATTTGCATGCATGGAAAGAAATGACACCAAATGCTGTTCTGGGGGTGTTAGTCTTCATGTTTATAACACACTCTCTGTTCGTGTTAAATATGAAGAATTATGATAGGATGTTCCTTCCATTTGATTTTTAAAAAATTTTTACTGTTTTTGTCTTTTCTCCTCCTCCCATCTCACTAGGTAATGTCAATGAAGTATTTCCCCATGTCATATATTGGTGCCCCTACACTAAAACACAGCAAAATCATAGCAAGGATAAAATGAATGGGACCACTGAAAACACAGATGACAACATACACTTTTTCTAAGTATAATATTTAGAAATGTGACTTTTCAACAGAGCAAAAGGCATACCAGATTAAGTCATTTCCAATGCTAGCAAAGAAAACACCTATTTTGAAAACAGAGTATCATTTACCAACATGGGACTACTAGTTTTACCAAATTTGGAACACCCATCAATGGTGTATATATTACATTCTTTAGAGCAATATTCCTTTTTTCACATATTTTCTTCACCAGTCTTTCATCATATGTAAATTCAGATGGGAATTAAGTTGCAATAAAAAGAGACTCAATGTTCTACCAAATCACTTCCTCCCAAACTGGGCCAACTTTTCTCTTCCGCTTCCTCTGCATTCACATTTGCTTGGATTTAGCATCCCCTTTGAATTTCTTGTTGTCATAGAAACATGTGTTCCTCATTGACCTTTTGTTTTTCAAGGGGAAAGATAAACATGCCACCCACTGTGGGGGCTCAACTTAGACTGTTCCCAGAGAGCTGCACCTTCCCAGCTGCAGAGTCCAGCGTGCTCAGGAGAATGGCCATCTCCCAGCCCTGCTGGCAGTGACAGGCAGAGGATGGGCGCCAGCTGTACTAGGGCTGGAGCTTCATGAACCCTTTCCTATTAGGCCACATCCTGTCTGCCTGTTAGGAGTGAAGGAATGTTTCAGGTCAAATAAAGAGCAGTCTTATGCAATATAACCCCCAGGATTAATCTTTTGAAAATAACAGCAGGCAGGCCACCTGAGGTGAAGGGTAAGAAATAAAGTAGCTCCAATTGGACATAATGGAACTATGCTGCATGTTATAGATTAGAATGCATGAAAAGAGGAAAATTCTAATAAGTCCAGAGACTGTAAATTAAAAATACTTTGAGTATTGAGGCAAAATTTAGACCCAAATTACGGCAGCGCTGCATCTAGCATGTCCTGAATCTTCGTGTGGTGTTTGTTTGCTTGATTGATTTGAGATAGAGTTTCAATCTTGTTGCCCAGGCTGGAGTGCAATGGCATGATCTTGGCTCACTGCAACCTCCGCCTCCCGAGTTCAAGGGATTTTACTGCCTCAGTCTCCTGAGTAGCTGGGATTACAGGCATGTGCCACCACACCCAGCTAATTTTGTATTTTTAGTAGAGACAGGGTTTCTCCATGTTAGTCAGTCTGGTCTCGAACTCCCAACCTCAGGTGATCCACCTTCCTTGGCCTCCCAAAGTGCTAGGATTACAGGTGTGATCCACCAGGATGATGCTGGGTGTCCCTGTGTTATGAGTTGGCTACATGAGTATATGAGCAAGCCCTGCATGGATATCTGTCTGTATGCTTGACATCTTGAGGGTAAATGTTCCAGAAACATCTTCAGGCTTGACACGGAACTCTTGATTTCTTCTACAAGCATTTTTCTCCTCTGTATCTTTTCCCATTTAAGTAAATGGTAGCTATGTACATGTACTTGTTTAAGACAAAATACTTGTGGTCATTTTAGAGCTCTCCCCTACCCCTGGTGAACCCTTGGCCCATTTGCCCCATATAAGGTTTCAGAAAATCTCTCGAGCTCATCTTCAAAGTATTATACTTCTGGAATAAACCTCGTTTTTCTCTGCCACTCCCAATCCAAACCACCATACCTCTCAATGAGCCTCCAGCAGCACCCTCTAGTTAATCTCCTTGCTCCCATGTGTTCGGCTATCATTTTCCATTCTCTACACAGCAACCAAAGCATTCTTTCACAAAGCCAATCAGGCTAAGTCATTTCCCAACTACAATCCTTAAGTGTCTTCCAAATAATCTAAGAATTAAACTCATCCCCTTTATCAACACCCAAAAGGTCGTGCATGGTCTAACCCCTGCCTAGTTCTCTATGCCCACCTTCATGCAGCACCACTACCTTGGGCTCCTTTCCCTTCTCTCAAACGTGCCCAAGTGTTTTCTACTCAGAGCTCTGTATTTGCCAAATCTCTGCCTGAATTGTTCTTTTCCTAGAACTTTCACATGACATGAAACTTAGCTTCATTCAGCACTGTACTCTCATAGCACCTCACTAGAAAGGCATTCCCTGGCAACTCTCTTTATAATGAAGATAAAATTCTATTAGCTAAAACATTAAAAACAAGAAAACCCTTTCCTACTTACTATTGCATCACTCAGCTTATTTTCTCTGTAATAGTTACCATGGTCTGAGGTAATCTTAGTTGTTTCTCTGTTTACCAGCTTTCTCACCGTACTAGAAGGTTGGGGTTTTGACTGGGACTGAAATATTGCTTGGCAACATGGTGAGAACATTAAATAAATAAACATGTACTTTTTTTTCTTTTAATTCTTTTAATTAATAAAAATGCCATGGAAAATATGGGATGCTTACTAGTCTTTGAAGAATAGATTTCTTTTTTTTTCTCTCTTTTTTCTTATTATACTTTAAGTTCTGGGGTACATGTGCAGAACATGCAGGTTTGTTACATAGGTATACACAAAACACATACTTTTTAAAAAATAGGAATTATTCTAATGTAATGAGAAAACCAGTAGGTTTAATCTCTGTCATCTTGGCACACTTTTTTTCTTTACTATCCTATTTAATCCCCTAATTTCTTCTAGAATTGAGCAGAAGCACAACTTAGACTTCATGGGAAGTGGGGAAATGCACAGCTAGTTTTTTTTGTGTGCGTGGTTCTTGGGTGATAATCTAAAACCTAGATTACTATTCCACATGGATTTTTACCAAGGATGCACTTTGATTTGTTGCCTTAAAGGAGGTTTAGAAACATCTTGCCCTCCTTGGTTAGGCACAGAAGAGCAAATAAACATACTTGGACACTGCATGCTTTGGGCAAATGTGTATAGATTAGGATACCACACTCCAAAAACTTATTTTTCCCAGAAAATGCACACATATCATCCAAACAGAACACCCCCTTTGCTGAGTCCAAATAGCTCCTGGGTGGTCTGGCACTAGAATTGTCACAATCTTTCCTCAGTGTATTGTTCATAGTATTCATAGTGTCCTGAATCAAAAGAAACCATTATATTATTACATTGTTATCAATAAAAAGTACTGTTTCTGTTATAATTGCCATACTTTTTATTTTAAAGAAAAATATATTTATGTCTATACCTTTAATTCTTTTTTCCATAACCAATGAAAATAAACTTTCCAGAGTTCTATCTTGGTTTTTAACAATAAACTAAATAATGTCATGCCTTTTCCCATTACCTTCAGAGCAATCCTTACCTCAATCTGAATAGTTTATGTCTAAAAATGCCTTTATTCCCAAAATTATAACATATATTTTATGTTTTCTTCTTATTTAGTCTCCATAAACTCCTTATATATGTATAGTGTATTTACTCATCCTTTCTCTTTTATATCACAGTATAGATGAGGTGACTCTGAAAGTCCTCGACCTAGCCCATTTAGAAAGCAAACGTATGCCAGTGTGATTCCTCCGTCACATCTCTTTCTAAGACAAGCTCTCATTCTTGCCATGGTATTTCATTTTTGTCTTTATAACACAGTGTTTTATGAACTTTGGTTCTCCAAATTCTTAGAAATTTCAAGGTAAAATGTTTAAGTTTATGTATGGTGAAGAGGGGACCCAGAGATCAAGGCTGTGAGAGTCCCTGCCTCCCTTTCCACCAGAGAAGATTCTCTTGTTCTGTTTTAAGTACTGGAATCCTTAATGTGATTTATTTTGAAGAAATTATGTCCACTCCAGAAAAAGTAGAAAATAGTTATTTGACCCATGACTTGTGTATCTCTGGGCAACATGAGACAAGGACCAAGCTAAGGCAGGCTTAGCGTACCTGTTACACCTAAGAAGCTGGAGGTCTGCAAAGAATCAATGCATTTTCACTTCCCAGAGGCAATGTAATAATTTTTTCAGAACTCAAGCTGTGGGAGACACCAGGCCTTCCCATGTGTGTGCCTGTGAACTCTCTTTATTCTAAAAATAATTGGACCATTGATTGTGTTTAAAGTGGACCATGTTTGTTTGTACTTCATTAGGGTTGAGTGAAGCAGTAGTCTATATTTTTGTCCTTTCAGTTTTTAGTTCCTCGTCTTTGCTTTTGATTATATTGTCCCTTAAGTCTAGCATCCTCCAGTGGAAATACTTCTTTCATTCCACATTGCCCTACCAAAAATCGTATTCATCCTTCCAGACTTAGTGAAAAATCTACCTTTTCCATGAAGCCTTCTATGATACCATTAGTGAAAAATGATTGTTTCTTCTTCTGTATTGCAAAGCTTGTGCTTTGATTTAGCCCTAAAATCATCCTGCTCAGTTCACAGTTGTTTTATGCTGCTTGTCCCTGGAGAGCAGGCCTGTGGCTTACATTTTGGTATTCACCCCTGCCCCATCCCTTCACTCAAGCACATGGCATAGTTTCTTGCATTCAGTGAATATCAGTAGATTAAGGTTTTGGGTTTGTTAGATAGATAGATGGCTAGTCAAATTTCTTAATTTTAAGCATCATGACCCAAACTAGGCTAATGTATGCAGGAAAGAACTGTATCCTAGAATAGTTAGACAACTTGTATTTAGAGACCACACCATCAGAAATGATCTCTAAAATGATATCAGATAATTGAGTCCATACAAATCCCTATGCAGCCACCACTGGGCACAGGCACAGCTGTTGCACCCTGCAAACCATGGATGCTGGAAGTTAGACAGCCTGGCAGAATCACCATCATTGCCTCTTCTGGATTTTGACGCAGCTTCACTTGCTGCTCTACTCTTGCAGGAACAGATTTCTGACTCGTATGGCTCCTTTGTATTAAATGCCTTTGAGTCAAAGAGTCAGAACCTGGTGAGGGAGCATCTTACTAATAGAACCAGTGTTCCAGTTGCAAGGGAGGCCAGGAAGAAAAGAGTTTTTCACTTCTGTGGAAGTCAGTCTCTGCCCCCACCAAGACCCACAAGGTAAAGAAATGACCACAAATAGGAAGGGGTTTTAGCACATAGGTATACAAAATAAATATAATTACAGGTGTTTATTAAGTTCTATATTTTAAATTTTATATTCTATTATCCAATCCTCAATTTCTGAACTTTAAGGGAAAAAATTCCTTAATTTCTATTTGCTTATATATGATTTGATTATTTTCAGTCCTATCAAATTCTACCAAAATTCAGTTGGAATTTACTCCCAAAGGCAACACTTTTATAATACAAAATAAAAGTCCCTCCACTTAACTGGTTGTGTGTATAATCCTTTAACAATATCTATAGGATTTCTTAAGTCAGTCCCTGTTTCCACCAAAATTGTTCACTATCAGTTGATTAAAACAATAACTGGAATCTATGTTATAGGCAGCGTCTTCTCCTTATAGCAAATCTCTTCCTATACTTGTTTCTGGCTCAAACCCTAAATCCATGTGCAACTTTTCCCATCACTGTTGATATGTTATGTTTTTACCAGGATACTCCTTAGCCTTCATGCACTGTTTCTTACTGAAAATGAGCGACAAAGGCCTATATTATTGATCTGTTTATAGCAGAAATCCTAATCCTTTTGTGTAGCCTTTCATATAAATCCATGATTTCCCATCAACTGAAGCTTACATAAAGGCTTCCCTGGAAGCTTACATAAAATATTCACTGGTCCACATATATGGTCTTTGGTTCCATTATATGACACAATAATCAAGGTCCCTGTATAAACATTTACTGGGTAGTTTCTTTCATTCCTTTACTAAGTGGAGTAGATTCCTATAACATATCTTCTTCTAAAGAAATCTTGAATGCATTGAATTGAATTGATTTCAACATGTTTACTAAGATGAAATATGGATCAAACTATTATAGGTGCTGGGAATACAAACTAGATAAGACAAAGTCTCTACCTTCAAGAAGATTGTGGAGTAGCAGGGAGGAAAGATAGTACACAAAAATTGCAATATTATGTGAAAAGTACTAGAAGTAGGTTTAAGATACAATGATAATACAGTTAGGGGGAAAGCGAACAAGGATCACATGTTTGGATGAGTTTAGCTGGGTTTTGAAAGATGCATTGAAGTTTTGTAAGGTTAAAAAGAAAAAGAAAAGGGGTTAGATTTTTTTGCTTTTTGTTTTTTTCTAGCAGGAATTGCATGCACAAAACTCTAAGTGCTTGAAGCAGCTTTAAGTGTTTGGACAATTTTAAGCCGCTTATGTAATACATTAGATGTGGCTGGAAAGGTATGTAGGAACCAAAGCATGTAAGTTCTTGTATGCCTGCCAGAAATGTTTAGCAACAATGTAGTTTCAATCCTTTAGGTACAGGAAGCTGTTGGGGAATTCTGAATGGGAAATGACATGATCAGACATATTTTACACTTGTTAGAAAGACTTCTCTTGGCAGCCTGTGAAGGAAAGAATGGAGGAAGGTAAAACTTAAACTAAAAGACCAGTTGAATAAGAAGCTATAGCAGTAGAACATGCAAGAAATGACAGAAGCTTAATAACTAACTGAAGATAGGTAATGAGCAATAGATGCTTATTTGATTCCTAAATTTCTTGCTTGAGAGATTAAGTGCTCCTAACTGGACAGAAAATGAGAGACAGAAGTTCAGTGATGAGTGGAAACAACAGACCTTCCAATGAGATATTAAAAGCAGTGGCAAAAACTGCAATTACATGTGCATCAGCCTAATATTAGACTGCAAATACCTAGTAGGCATTAGGTTGTATGGGTCAGGCACTTTGCAGAAAAGTCTAAAGTAGAGACACAGAGTTGAAAATTATTAGCATGTAAGTTTTTGAAATTCAAGAGATCTAGATTCGGAAACAGAAATTTAAATAGGCAAAATATTTTCAGCAAATCAGACATGTAAGAAGAAAACAACAACAAAAAAGAAACTAAGGGCGTGGAACAAAAAATTAAAAAATAAAATGTAATAATAGGCCTATTCCTTTAGGGTTAGCCATCAGAACATTTATTATCCCTGCCACTGTTGCTTCAGTAATGTTATAAGAGTGGAAGAAGTAGATGAAGACTGTTTTTTCCCCCAAAATGCTAGCTAGAAAGAAATATAGTATATTGGGAAAAGTTCTTAAAACTAGAGATTAAGCATATATTTAAGTTGAAGAAAAGTAGCCTGTAGAAAATAAAAGTTTGAAAGGAAAATGGATAAATCAAGATCTAGATATGAGATTAAAAGAACAGATGAGGGTTTTAGCCTCAAGATGTGGGGAACTTCTCTTTAGCAACTTAAGAGATGAGACACAAGATTGTCATGGGAGGTACTATTATAATTGGAAATGTAGAATGTTGAGTCTTTGGTCTCCAGTGGTCTCACATTTCTGCGTTAGAGTAAACTATTTGCTTCAAATGGGCAATTCCTGAATTGAATGAGCTTTAAGGAGGTGGCACAGATTTGGAATATCTAATGAAAAAATGTTGAAAAAATGTTTATCAATGATGAATAGGGAAAACATTCTTTTCAAATTCATTATAAATTTTTCTTGTTATTATTTTTATCCCTATGTTTTATAGAAGTATATTTAAATAACTGAGTAGTCTCTTGTTTTCTTTCTTAATTCTTTTCTTTCTTTGTTTTCCTCTGTTCTTTTCTACACTGCCCCAAATGTTAGGACTTCCTTCTTGCCCTCTTCAAAATTCTTCAACAGTTGACATTCAACAAGTCCCTAATAGGGATCAAATGGGAATACTCAAGCCTGAGAATGGCCAGATAACAGTTGTCACTTCCTGTTTTGTTCTTAGAGCATTTTTTCCCTTCTTCTATTACATCTGGATGGCCTGTATCCACATTGATCATCCAGTACTCTGCCTTTTCATATCCTTTTTTTTCCCCCCTGAAATCCTGTTTTAAAATGCATAGTAGTCCAGTTTACACTTACACCTCTTTCCTCATGTCTAGTCACCAAAATGGAATTTTACTGGCTTAAAACAAAATACTTGAAGGAGTTAGCTATGCAGACATATGAGAGCTATGTCCTCATGCTGGCTTCTGAGGCTTTATTTACTGGCTTTTGTAAGGGTTACATGTGTAGCATAGCAAGTCTGATCAGGGAAACTACTTTGTTGAGCTTTAAGTAGACCATGGTCATTTTTCAGGGCCTGTTCACCTCAGGTTTGCTTGATAGAAAAATGGCATACAGAAGTTCCAAGCTTCACCTCCAAATACCACACTACCCAGAGAAAGGTTTTCTTTCCCAAATTAATAATAGCTCTGAGCTTCAATCTAATTTGAACCAATGAGTCTAGAAGCTGTTCTTCACCCTGTTTGGCTTATACTTGTGTTATTGCTTATCTCACTGAGGTGATGAAGATAAGACAAATTGGTTTATATCAAGTAGGATCCATTTAGATCTGAAGAAGAAATCAATTCTACTTCAACCAAAAATGGATCCTAAACAATGCAGATGGGCTAGGATGAATACTAGGGCACTAATGAGATGCCTGCTACCATAGGCTCAATGGTACTCATCCTCAGTTTATCTTCAGGGAAGAATCCCCCATGCAGTGCTGGTTTTATGGACATGTGATTTAGGTAGGCACATACAATTATCACAGCATTGCACAGAGTATATGTGTTTTATAATGTACATAATACATTAAAATTATAATTAATCACTACATCTTCCTTCTGCAGCCTGAATCTTACGAAAAAGGGGATAATTGTATGTCTTTCTAATCACAAGGACAAATGAAACTACACACTGTCATCCACTTTGTCAGGATAGAACATTCTTTTGTTTTCTTTCTTTATCTCTTCATGGTGACATAACTTGACCTCCAGCTAACATCAAAGAAGCCGCTTTTGTGGTTCAGCATATGATCTTAAGTAATTCACTTGATTTTTTAAATAAGTGGAAATGATAATAGTAATAATTGCTCTATGTTACTGGCAAGTTTTGAAGCCTGGACCCTTTCTGTTTTTATTTATTATTGCTTGTTTAATTTTGTTCATGTTCTGTTTGTTGAAGATTACAATAGTAATGTTTTGAAAAGTCATTATGAGTTTTAAATATTTACATCTAACAAATTAACACTTTATAGTTCAGAAACATTACAATATTGGGATATATTTCCTCATCTGGATTTATCAAAATTTTAAATTTCAGACTTTAAAATGTGAGAACGAGGCAAATGTTCTTACTATTTTCTGCATAATAGGCTCTGACTACACCATGATTGCAGGTAACAAAATTGTAGGGCTCTTACATATAATTGTGCAGGCAGGGCACTGCAAACCATAGGGAGTGCCAAGTGCATCGTGATCCTTTTCCTGTGACTGGTGCTTCACAAAGTGGTGCAGAGCCAGATGTGGTAGACACGAGCAAATATCCATATTTTAAAAATTAACATATTTAAATACCTTTGTCTTGATTTTTAAAAATTGACTAGCATCCATACTGTTTTATAGAAAAAATAAGTAATCACATAAGTGAGAAATTGATACACTTTAAGAGGATGTAAACTAATATTATAAATAGAATATGCTTTTATTCTTTTAAGTTACCAAAAACTATTTTAAAAATTATTTCTTAAACAGACTTATATGCTCTAATGACAAATTTGACAAATGTCAGAACCTCCTGGCCTTCTGTCTGTACTTTCTTCCATCGTTTTTATATAAGTTTAAGTATCTATCACAGAGCCTAAACCAAATTAGGCTCTTAGTGTTTTTTTTCTACATGAATAAATGAATTACTAAGGTAAACAACATAAGTAACATGAGTTATTATTCCATTTACACCGGGATAGTTATTATGCTTTTGTTTGTATATTTTCCATTTTTTATTTGTCTGAAAAGGGAACTATGGTCATTTACTTGAGTGTCTATATATCAGTCTAAGAAAAATATCCTGAGTGGATATAATACCTGGAAATCTGGAACCTCATTGCGCCCCCACCCCCCCGCATTGCAGAGGTGACATACAGGGACCAGATAATGAAGGATGGAGTCCTGATAAACTCCAGATTTCAGTAGGACCACTGAATGTACTTACTTAATGTATAATTGAGATTGCCATGCTTGACAATTAGAGTAACCTCACATTGGGTCTCAGGCTTTCCAAATAAAAGCTATGATAGCAAGCAAGGCCATGTGAAAGTCCACAACCCCTCCCTGCCTTCACACAAAGTTATTCAATTAAAAATATATAGATTATGTCTCAGGGTGGAAATGATAAGAAGATTATGCTATCCTTGAAGATCTAAAAAGGTACAGTGGTGATGTTCCTCATCGTATATTCATTTAATTTGCCATTCTTGTCTCTGCAAAAATCTGAACAAGTCCTGAAGAACAACTGTGGTCTGCTAAAAGTCCAACAAAGTAGGTGCCCCAATCAGAGTTGCTATACTAGACATGTAATCCTTGCAAAAGCCAGTAAATAAAGACTTGAGTGTATAGTACATGGTCATTTATTTGGCAAATGCATTCTTTTCTATATCAATTAATAAAGAACAACAGAGACTGTTCATATTCATGTGAAACAAATAATGATATTCATTTACAATTTTGCCCCAGAGCTACATTAATTCTCTCAAACTGTCATAATGTAGTCCAAAAAGATTCTGACCATCTGGATATTCCACAGAACATCACACTGATGTATTACATTGATAACATTTTGCTATTTAATCAACATGAGCAAGAGTTTATGAAGATTCTGGAGGCTTTGATAAGACCCAAGTACTCCAGAAGGAGTGAGATGAACTCTATGAAGATTCAAGAAAATTCAGTAACATTTTAAAGGGACCAGTGGTCAGGGACAGGCTGATACAACTATGGAGTAAAATACAATTTTTTTGTATTTTGAAACCTTACCACAGAGAAGGAAACAATGCTTGGAAGGGCTGTTGGGTTCCAGAGGCAACAGATTTGACCCCAAGGTTTACTTCTCTGGCTAATACATCAGATGACATGAAAGGCCACCACCTCCCAGTAGATCCAAGACAAGTAAACGTGCTGAATTGAATTTAGTTTGCAGTGCAAATGGCTCTGCCATCTGGGTCATGTAATCCAGCACAGTTGAATTTGAAGAGTTGTCAGAAGAGATGCAGTGTGGCCTTATGACAAGCCCCAGTGGAAGAATTATAACAGAGACCCCTGGGGTTCTGGACCATGGCATGCCATCAGCAGAGAATTACACCCATTTTGAGAAATAGCCCCTGGGAAATTACTGGGCCCTGGAAGATATAGAACAATTGACCACAGGGTACCAAGTGACTGTGTCTCTGCAACTCCTCATTATAAGCTGAGTTCTGATTGACCTCCCACATATACTATCAGAAGGGCCAAGTAGCTGTTCACTGTCTGAAGAAAATGGAATTGAGCTTGAGCAGAATAAGAGGGCCTGAGTAACCTTTATGGACAGGCAGCCCAGATCCCAATGGTATCTGCCAGAGTTGCATTAGTGACCTTCTTTCAGTTTCCATTTCACCTATGACCATGTAAGTGTCAGTGTACATCCAGATGAGAGAAGAGGAAAAAGCGTAAGCTTCTTTTATGTAGAGGTTATCATGGTTCATGGTGCAGGCAGAAAATAAATGGGGCTACATCATGGGTACACTGAAAGGTAAAGATCTGGGAGACCAGAGATATCTGGAGTGGAGTCATGTGAATGGACACATGGGAATCAGCATGAAGTGTGAAGGTTTTTGTCATATCACTATCTATAAAAAATCACCCATGCTAGAGGAAGCACTGAGTAACTGAATAGAAAAAAAATGGTTCAGCCAACCTTTGTCTTCAGCTAACTTAGAACTTGTACAATGGGCACAAGAAAAGAATAGCCATGGCAAAGGTAGAAACTCAGTGGACTACAATTTATTAAGATTACAGATAACACTAATCACCCAAACTGCCAGCCAGATTTAATGCTGAGACTTTGGTACGGCACTATTCCTTCCAGAGACCAACTGGCTACTGGTGGCTAGTCCTCTACTTTGGTTTTCCTTTATTCTAGAAAAGCCAGTGATGATTTTTATAGGAATAAAATCATTTCCTAGATGTGTATTTGCATTATCTCTCAGGAAAGCCTCAACCAGCATGACTATCCAGAAGCTCATGTAGCCAGATCTACAGACAGGGAATTTCACACTGAATGACATCTGACCAACAGGCTCTCTTCATAGCAAAACATATGGAAGAGTATATATGGAATTAACATAGTGTGCATTGTATCACATACTACTCCTATACTGCGTAGAAGCAGCCAGTCTGGCAGAGCATTGAAACTGATGAGTAAAGACACAATTAAAGCACCAACTTGAAGGAAATACCCTGTGAAGACAGAGTGCCATTCTCTAGATAACATGCAATATACACACTGGAGTCTCATGAGTGATATTACATTTCCAGTAGGAAAAATTTATGTCCAGGAACCAAGGGATAAAAGAAGGGAGTAACCTCACTTATATTCTTCCCAGTGACCCAACTGGGGAACTTTGTGTACCCTGTCTTCAAAACTCTTGACTCTGCAGAGTTATAATTCTTGGTTCTCAATGGTGGCATATTTTTTATTTGTGCAAGTGTATGAGGTACATGAGAAATTTCTTACATGTATATAATATGTAGTGATTAAGTCAGGGTATTTAGGGCATCCATCACCCAAGTACAATTCATTTTCTTTAAGTATAGCCATCATATTCTGCTATCAGTCTCTGTTATCTGTTTTTCCCCTCTACTTCCATGTGTTCAAATTTTTTAGCTCCCACATATGAATAAGAACATGTGATGTTTGTCTTTTTGTGCCTATGTTATTTCACTTAAGACAATGACCTTCTGATCCATCCACGTTACTGCAATGACTTGATTTCAATTTTTTATGGCTGAATAGTATTCCACTGTGTATATGTGCCACATTTTCTGTATCCATTCATCTGTTGATAGGCATTTAGTTTATTCTACGACTTTGCTTCTGTGAATAATGCTGCAATAAACAAGCAAGTGCAGCTATCCCTTTGGTATGTTGATTTCTTTTAAGGTGCTATATTTTACCAAGACATACAACACTTCTCCTCTGAATTATAAGCCATTGCTGCCCCTTGTGCACTTTGAACTCTTTGTGTTCAGGGTCCAGTAGGTGAAAAGAGGGGGTACCATCTTGGCCAGGATAATTGATTAGCAGGAGGAGTTGAGTCTGCTTTCAGATAGTGAGGGCAGAGAGGAATGTGCGTGGAACTCAGATGATTTGCTTCCACACCCCTTTATGTTCCATGACTAATTGTAACTATGAATGTCCACTTGCAGTAATACTAGTTTGAGATTACCAGAGGCTCAGCTTCCTTAGGAATTAGGGTTTAGTTCACAACACCAGGAATTCACTAAGACTTACTCAGGCAACAGCTGAGGTGGAGGGAAGTTTGGAATGAAGAGTGGAGGAGGGAAATGATGATATATATATAAGTTACAACCCTGAGACCGCTGCAGCAATAGATGTTGTGGTTTGAGAGAACCGAGAGCACCATGGAGGATCTACTCCTAAATACATGTGGGGAAGATTTGTGTCAAGCGAAGGTATACTGGGGCAGCTGTCTAGGTGATGAACCTGCTAAAAGTATAGTTAGTTGGTTGTTTTAGCTGCTGAACCTTAGTGATAAGTAACAAGGATCATACCAAAGTCATACTCTACTTGGCTTATGTCAATAATAGAGAATGTCAGATGCTGGGCCATTTCTAACCCATGCAGGATTCTGCTAATGGAAAATCTTTGCTTTGGGACTTCCTATCAGCGTGGCTGAGACTTTCTTGGGTCCATACTATAATCTGAAGCCCTTTCTACTCTCTCCTTTTTCAAGTATCAGGCCTATTCTACCTGCCTACTCCTGCTCTATCTACCCTTTATCATTCACAAGTGTTTCCCTCAAAAAATCTCTTGCACTTCTGTCTTGGAATCTTCTACCTGGAGGACCTGAATTGACCCAAAAGGCAAATCCAAAATCTGTCCTCATCCATAGAGCAAGTGGAAATTGTATGAATTTTGCAGGAAAGCTGAAAACTATTAACTAAATTCAGGGAATATTACAGGTACTTATTCCCATCTCATAACTCCCCATGACTCCTTGATCTTTCTCAAAATATGGGATAGAATATCAAGATACCATCCTGTAGGCATGAATTCAAACCCCCTAAGTAAACAAGCTTTCAGTTACACAATGGATCCCTTAGATTTTAGTCTTTCCATAGAAAACAACGCCAGATGAGTCTGATTCTGAAATCTTTTGCTGGCCTTTTCTGGACAAAAAAATAATGAATAAAAGTCAGATTTAGGAAATTAAATTCTTGAACAAAATCCTCCTTTAATTTCCTCTCAGGCAAAATCTTTTGTGTCGTTTTGGCCAAAGCATAAACATGAAAATTTATATATTCACTAAAAATTGTCTCTGACAATTAAAAGATAATCTTCAACCTTTTAATGAGAATATATTTAAATCTCTAAACTCAGCATTCCTTAAATTTTCTTTTCTTTTTGGGTAACTTATTAAGATGGATATCAGGAGCCAGAAGATGTGAATACGATGTTATCTATTTTGAGTTATTAAGAAAAAGGTTTAAGACTTTGCTTAGGAAATTAATGTTTATTTTCAAATTACTGATCATTCCAACTCATCGTAATGCTGGAATATCTAATGTGTATTTCTAATGCAACATTAAAGAGTTAATCCCGATAATGAAAATATGGTTGAATATGTATTTTGTTCTGTCCTTTCCACTTGTGTTCTTTTGCAGTCAGGAATTTCAGTTCCTTATTCTGAGTTTATTACTAAGGATATTTTCTAATTTAAAAAACTTCCTAATCACAAGTAGACAATTTGTTACTTCATTGTTACTCCATTAACTCTAGCTATGACTTTTCTTACCTCTGAACAGGGTTTTAGAGAAACATCCTAGCTCCCTGCTGGCCTTCTTCCCAAAGTTCACCCAACGTGCAATAGCTGAACTGATAAATGCTGTTACAGCTTATGATCTGCCTCTACCCATAGCTAACAAATTAGCCAAACTGAATCACTTGGCATACGTGCAGCAAAGCCCCTGTTCCTCAGGCATGGGAAGCCTTCTTGTTAATTTTACTCTTTAGAAATCTTTTCCCTCCTTTCAGGGATTGCTCCAAAAGAGCATGTAGTAAGAAAAGAAAACCTCAGCTGTAACCAAGGGACTTGGATCTTAATTCCAGTTTCACCGTAACAAGCTATGCACATTTGGACAGGTTTTCACTCTCTCTGACTCAATTTTCTCATCTGCATAATGAGAAGGCACAAACCAGATCAGAGGTTTTCATAATGTGGTCCTTAAACTAGCAGCATCAGCATCACTTGGGTACTTATTAGACATGCAAATTCTCAAGGCTTACGCCAGCCTTACTAAATCAGGAATTCTGGAGATGGGACCAAGAACTCTATGTTTGAACAAACCTTCTCTATGATATCTTTTTTCTTAGTTGCTTATATGGAATTTCATACTTCTCTTACTACATACATCACCTATTTCATGTTAGAATTATTTTTGGCATGTCCTCTCCGTTTTATACTAGATATTCCCTTGAAGATTAGAATTCCATCTTAGTTATCTTTCTATCCTGGACAGTGTATAACCCAGATCCATACACATGTTAGATGGTTAGGAAATCTTTGCCAAATTAGATACTTCATTAATTTTAATGTTCGTTTAACTCCCAAAATATTAGAAAAAAATCATTAAAATTAACGTAAGTAATCACGGAGTATAAGTGAGAAAATAAGGAGAAGATTCAGACTCAAACCTTGGGTAGAGAGTAGAAAGACATAACCGCTGGGTTGAACTCACTGACCTTATGCTCTCCTACCAGGATAACACATGGAGGAAAGAGAGCTTCAAAATTGGTTAATTGCAAACAACTGTTACCCTTCCAGATATTCAACTATAAAGATTCAACTTGGAAAGAGATACTTATGTCCTGATAATATGCAACAAAACAGAGATTTAAGGGGTAAGCATAGGACAAGCTGACCCCAGATGTAAAGTACGTGTATGCTGTGATATCTGTGAAAAAGAATCTGGAGAAGACAAGATTGTTGAAGCTTCTCAGGACAGGATTCTAAGGGAAAGGATCACATTAAAGAACATAAAGAACAGAAGGCATAGACTGTCAGAAAAACTGCTTTATTTCAGGGAATCGAAAGACAGAAGGAAATCTCTAACGTAGCTACTACAAAATGGCCCGATGCTGGACATGATATAGGTAGAGAAGGCTGCTCTGTTTATAAAGTTGGAAGCAATGCAGTATTATGTGGGTCATTTTAGAGTAAACACATCTGAAAGCAATAACAAGCATACCCTTGGAATGACCCTGTGTAGTAGACACATCTGAATGTGTGTTCTGAGCTAGGGAATCTGGGAGTGGCCAACTTGGAGATTTGTCCCTTGTCTATGATGAATATCGGAACCCCTGGCTTTCTCCATGGAACATAGGCTGTACAGGATATTGAGACCCTGAGGTTTGGGATAAATGAAGGTTGCCAGGTGGAGGTCATTAAGGGGAAGGTGCTAAGCAGAAAGGCTTTATAAACTGCATGTTGTTTGAAAGTGGTTGCAATTTTCCTGCCTAACTTGCTGCCACTGAATTGCAGGAAGGCTGATGTCTTGACCAGCCTGCTGCCACTGGACCGTTTCTGTATGTCAGGCAGTTCTCCTATCTGGCCTGTCACCACTGGACTCCGACCTGTTTGTAAATCCTTAATAAAATCCCATGTATGGTTTAATGACTCTGGGTCTCTTTTCCAGCCTCTTGAACCTGGTGCCTTTCCTATTAAGGTTTATGGGAGTTTGACACAACTGTCATTGATCAGACTCTGAAATCGTGAGAAAATAGGGCAGGTGATGTTCTTAGCTGAAATTCCTCCTTCTCCCTTAACGATCATTTGGAGGTCTCTTTTTCTTTAGTGATTAATGACTGTAGGAAAGAATATACATGGTTTTTAAGTGGAATAATATGAGTATAAAGTATCATCTTCTCAATATTGTGTATCCTCATGCTCTTTCAAACATCTTAGCAACTAGTTTTTTGAAGACTGTAAGATGTCATTCATCTTCTCTTCACCTGCTTTATGTGGTTTCAGCTCTGCCTCTGTTGACATCCTGAAGGGTTCTGTGCTCCTTCTTTCTTATGCTTCTTTTCAGATGAAAAGTGTTAGAAATAAACATTCAGGTGAGGGTGCTTCCCCTCAACAGGAAACACAGTCTTTCTTGTTGTGCCCCATCCTGTTACAGAGGCAATGATATTCTATACATCTGATGTCCAGTAAGGAATGTTAGCAAAAGAGCTTTTGGTAATTTCGATCACTCATCCATCTCATCTTGCTCTAGGACATAAGATTCTTTAGAACACTAAAAAAAAAAACTATTAAAAGAGTTATCGTTTACTGAAGGCTCCTTAGTCAATGTTAATACCTGATACGGGGCTGAATTTCCTTGCCTTTTAAGTTTCTCTTCTGGGCAAAGTGGGCCTATAAAGTATTTTAAAATTCATATATAGTAGAGTAGGGGTAGTGAAAATTTTGACTTTTTAATGATCTTGCCTCTAGTTCCTTATACATTTACTTCTACCAATTTTATTTTTTGATTAAAGGGAACATGTACTGAAAGTAAGTTATGTAAGTGTTTTGACTAAAATTTATTTAAAAATGATGTAAATACATACTATTTTTTTAACCAATTTAAAAAACTGATTTTAAATTTACAAACATACAATTCACCAATTTTCAGTACACAATTCAATGAGATTGGGCAGATATCTGCATTCATGTAATGACCTCCACAGTCATGATGTAGAATGTTTGCATCTCCTCAAAAAAGTTCGCTTGTGCCCTTTGTTAGTCAATCTCCCTTCCCCACCTCTGGCCCCCAGGAACTATGATCTGCCTTCTTTCTATAAGAGTTTTGTCATTTGCAGGATTTCATATAAATGGGATAATACAGAATGTAGTCTTTTCTGGTGGACATTTTTATTTAGCATAATGCATTTGAGCTTTATCTGTATTGCATATCTGTAGCTCACTTATTTTTATTGGTAGGTATTATTCCATTGCATGGATATGCAACATTTTGTTTGTCTATTCACTAATTAGTAGACATATGGGTTGCTTCCAATTTTTGTCTGTTATAAATAAAATGCTCTAAACATATAAGTACAAGTCACCGTAATGTCTTTTCATAACTCTTAGGTAAACTCTTAAGTATGGACTGCTAAAAAATTGACAAATGGGACTTTATAAAAACTAGCTATCTTTTGTGCTTCAAAAGATACTCAAGAAAATGAAAAGGTACACTGCAAACTGGGAGATATGGCAAAATATACATCTGATAAAGAACTATTTAGAATATATGAAGAAGTTTTGAAATTCAGTAATAAGACAGCCTGACCTTTTTAAGAAAGGGCAAAATAATTCAATAGATACATGATCAAAGGAAGCATGAGAGAAGAAAATAAATTATGAATAACTTATAAAATATGCTCAACATCATCAGGAAAATGTGAATTAAAATATGATATAAAATATGAAACATCTATTAGAAGGGCTAACTTTATAAAGCTAATAGGACTAATTTTAAAAAGCTAATGATAGCAAGTGTTGGCAAGGACTTGTAATAACTGAAACTCTCATGCAGTGCTGGTGGGGATGCAAGTTGCCAGAGTCCCTGGGAAAACAACTTTTGTATTGTTTTGTAAAAGTGAATAAATTTTTGCCATTTTCCTTTTTAAATTTAGGGAAATCTTCATATTTGTCAAATTCCTTGTAATCAGATATATATTTATTATTCATTCCTATTATTTATAGAATGTCATAAATTCTACTGTTAATACAATTAAAAACAATTATGAATACAACAATTATAAACTTGAAACTAGGGGCCCAATTCCTGATTTATAAGGTCTAATTTATAAATCATATAAATGAAAGAATAATAAGCAAAAGTAATACGAATCCTCATAGGTGTAGTTTCAAAACTTCAGAAACCAAGTGGCTCTTGGTAACAAATCCATTTTATGTCTGATAGTTTTAAATTTTTGCTTTAAACAATATTGAGAAAATGCCTATTTAAGCTGCTGATTCATTAAAAATATTTGATTGAGGTCTATTAAAAAAATTTTGGCATATTAAACCAAAAGAAATTTTAAGAATTGGTACTTTTCTTCTAGAATATTCTTTCCATTCACACATATATGTTTACATAGAATGATTTATAAGTTTAAACCTCATGAAAATCATTTTAAAAACAGTAATAAAGTTAATATTGTAACCTGCTTTATTCAGATAACAGTATTCATTAAAAATAGAAAAAAATAATTCTCATATATTTCATTCATTTAGTCACATATTTCTGTTGTTTTATCAGTTGGTAGTAATACACATTACAATGTTAACACTAGACAAAATATTTTAATAGAGCCATATGATTCCAGGAAATTGGAAAAGTAAGTTAAAATTATATAATTTATTGATATTATTAATATAAATTATATAGTTATATTTAATTATATGACATATTATATATATCAAAGTATATGTGTGTATTAAACTATATGTTTAAATTATACTTTACATTTATATAATCTGTATAAATATTTTTGTCACTAAATGATGTTAGGACAATCAACAAAATATTTTCAAGGGCTAAAGTGTATTAGAATTAAAATGGAAAGATGAGTTCAAGGCTTAATGTGCAGAAATCAGAAGCATGCCTATACACCAATAACAGACAAACAGAGAGCCAAATCAAGAGTGAACTCCCATTCACAATTGCTACAAGAAGAATAAAATACCTAGGAATACAACTAACAAAGGAGGTAAAGGACCTCTTCAAGGAGAACTGCAAACCACTGCTCAAGGAAATAAGAGAAGACACAAACAGATGGAAAAACATTCCATGCTCATGGTTAAGAAGAATCAATATTTTGAAAATGGCCATACTACCAAAAGTAATTTATAGATTTAACTCTATCCCTATCAAACTGTCAATGACCTTCTTCACAGAACTGGAAAAAAAAATACCTTAAACTTCATATGGAACCAAAAAAGAGCCCGCATAGCCAAGACAATCCTGAGCAAAAAGAGCAAAGCTAGCAGCATCATGCTGCCGGACTTCAAGCTATACTACAAGGTAACAGTAATCAAAACAGCATGGTACTGGTATCAAAACAGTGACATAGACCGATGGAACAGAACAGAGGCCTCTGGAGCAACACCACACGTCCACAACCATCTGATCTTTGACAAACCTGAAAAAAGCAATGGGGAAAGGATCCTGTGTTTAACAAATGGTGTTGGGAAAATTGGCTAGCAATGTGCAGAAAGCAGAAACTGGACCCCTTCCTGACACCTTACACTAAATTAACTCCAGATGGATTAAGGACTTAAACATAAGACCTAACACCATAAAAACTCTAGAAGAAAACCTAGGCAAAACCATTCAGGACATAGGCATAGACAAAGACTTCATGACTAAAACAGCAAAAGCATTGGCAACAAAAGCCAAAATAGACAAATGGGATCTAACTAAACTCCAGAGCTTCTGTACCACAAAAGAAACAATCATTAGAGCAAACCGGAAACCAACAGAATGGGTAAAAATTTTTGCAATCTACCCATCTGACAAAGGGCTATTAGCCAGAATCTACAAATAACTGAAACAGATTTACAGGAAAAATACAAACGAACCCATTCAAAAGTGGACAAAGGATATGAAGACACTTTTCTAAAGAAGACATATATGAAGCCAACAAACATATAAAAAAATGCTCATCATCACTGGTCATTAGAGAAATGCAAATCAAAACCACATTGAGATACCATCTCGCTCAAGTTAGAATGGCAATAAAAAAATCAGGAGACAACAGATGCTGGAGAGGATGTGGAGAAATATGATCACTTTTACACTGTTGGTGGGAGTGTAAATTAGTTCAACCATTGTGGAAGACAGTGTGGCAATTCTTCAATGATCTAGAAATAGAAATTCCATTTGACCCAGGAATCCCATTACTGGGTGTATACCTAAAGGACTATAAATCGTTCTATTATAAAGACACATGCACACGCATGTTCATCACGACACTGTTTACAATAGCAAAGACCTGGAACCAACCCAAATGCTCATCAATGATAGACTGGACGGGGAAAATGTGGCACATATACACCACAGAATACTATGCAGCCATAAAAAACAATGAGTTTGTGTCCTTTGTAGGGACATGGATGAACCTGGAAACCATCATTCTCAGCAAACTGATGCAAGAACAGAAATTAAACACCACATGTTCTCACTCATAGGCGGGTGTTGAACATTGAGAACACTTGGACGCAAAGAGGGGAGCATCACACACTGGGGTCCGTTGGGGGGGTGCTATGAGAGGGATAGTGGAAGGGAGGGTGAGGGAGGGATAATGTAGGGAGAAATGTCAAGTATGGGTGATGGGGGGATGGTGCCAACAAACCACCTTGCTTTGAATCTACCTATGCAACAGTCTTGCATGATCTGCACATGTACCCCAGAATCTAAAGTACACTAAGAGAAAAAGACAGGCAGTTTCTGCCTTCTAAAGAAGAGCTTTTTAACATACATTTTAATAAATGATTGTGATATGGACTTGCTTTGCACTTTAAATTTCAGGGGGAATATTTAAAAGAGATATACAATAATTTTATTTTTTCTTAAAGTTATCTTATGCTAATATGAAATCTTTTGTAACTGTATACAGTCAACCTTCAATAGCTGTGCAGGATTGGTTCCAGGATTCCCGAGGGACACCAAAATCCAAAGATGATCGAGTCTCCAATATAAAATAATGTAGTATTTTCATATAGCCTACACACATCTTCCTGTATGCTTTAAATAACCTCTACATTACTTATAGTTCCTAATACTATGTAAATGCTGTATAGTTTTTATTCTGTATTGTTTGTGGAATAATTACAAGAAAAAAGTCTGCATGTGTTTCATATAGATACAACAATTCACTTTTATTTTCTAAATATTTTAGATCATTTGGTTAAATCCATGCTTGCAAAACTGACTGATATGAAATGAAGACTCCATGTTATGATAAAAAAATTTACATATGAAAATTGAAATATATGAGGTAGTATATTATTTTTAAAACATTATTTTAAACAGACTATTCAAAAAAAAGAATACTGAAGATTGCTTTAACCACCCAAACTGGATAAGATGTGCCTGCCCTCTTGTAGAACTTGTGATTCCCTTTATCAGAGAATTTGCTAGAATTTTTTTGTAGCAGTCTGTTTACTTATCTGCATCCTCCACTAAATAGGAATCTCTTGTTCCAGAAACTATGTTTTGTGTAAGAAGTCACTATGTTTTGTGTAAGAAGTCTTGAGACTGAGATTGTTAATTAATGTTTTTCTGACTGAATGCACAAATAAACTGAGTTGGTTTTGGATAGATATTTTTCAGTAATTTTTGCTTTCACGCCCCAACATGTAGGCTTATATTCCTTCTTTTTAATTTTAAAATCTTCATGAAGGGAATCAATGTTGCTTTATAGAAAGAAAAACATGCTAAGGGTTTATAAAACAAAATAATCATATAGCTGAGGCAAGTCATAACTTTTTAGGACAAAAATCTCATTATTTGCAAAATCAGGGATGAATTCTTAGGTCCTTACTTCCTCAAATCTATTTTACTTTCCTTATTTCCTAAACAACTAAAAGTGCCTTATTTTATAAGTTGCTTATTTGCTATCTAGCCCACAAGTGAGAATGCACAGAGCTGGCTGCTGCCTCATTGTCTTAGTTGTAAAGTTCTAGACACACAGAAAAAAGATAAGTGATAGTTATGATTATTATTGTATCATTCAGTACTGGGATGCAACATATCAAGCTGGTGATAGTAATTTTTCCTTAATACCATATATATAAATGCCAAGAACAGATTCTTAAAAATTATGTCTACCTATTTAACTTTTGGTGTTTAAATTTTACTAAGTATCTTGGAAATGGTATTGAAGCTTCCAATATAAAAATATCTCCTTCTATCTATCTCCTACTAAGAATTAATCTATCTCTTACTTATCTATCAATCACAAGTTAAAGAAAAATTTGTTGCAAATTGTGTGATAATATCTGTGGCAAGCAGTGGAAATCCATACAGTAATAAATAGATCCAGTATCTAACTTTGATAACTTCCAAGTTGAGATTTTGAGTGAAAGATTCTAAGTATCTGAAGCAATTTCTGCAAGAACTATACCTCGTGGAGCAACACTACAATTAAGGAATTGCCTTTGACTTGAATAGACATTTCTCCTTAAAAGATAGACAAATAGCCACCAGGTTTATGAAAACATGCTCAATGTCACTAATTGTCAGGAAAATGCAAATTAAAACCACCGTGAGTTATCACCTCATACCTGTTAGAATGGCTATTATATAAATTGAAAAAACAACAGTGTTGACAAGGATGTGAAGAAATTGAAATCCTTGTAATAGGGAATTCAAAATGGTGACACCATTATGGAAAACGGTATGGAAGTTCCTAAAAAAAGAAATAGCAATGATGTATGCTCCAGAAATTCTACTTCTGGGTATTTATCCAAAAGAAATGAAATCAGGATATTGAAGAGATATTAGCACACCTATATTCATAGCAATATTATTTGTAATAGCTAAAATGTGGATCTAAATGTTCATGGACAAATAAATGAATAAAGGAAATATGTTATATGCATACAATGGAATACTATTTGGCCTTTTAAAAAAGTAAATTCTATGATTGCAACGACATGTATGAACCTTGAGGACATTATGCTAGGTGAAATAGGCCAGTCACAAAAAGACAGATACTGCATGATTCTACTAATATGAGTAATCTAAAATAGTAACAGAATTAAAGAGTAGAATTGTGGTTGTAAAGGGTTGAGGGAAAGGGAAAATGGAGCGTGAATAATCAATGGATAAAGTTTCATTTAATCATGAAGAGCAAGTCGTAAATATCTGTTATACAACATCAACAACAATAGCCTATGCAATTCAAAATTGTTAAGTGAGTAGGTCTCATGTAAGTGTTCTTACCACAATAAAAGAATTAATAAAGTAAAAAAAAATGCCTTTGTAACTCAAGATTCCTGTAATGTATCTCTTGACTTTCTTTGGATTAAATTCCCTTGCCCTGTATATCAACTATGTTGTAATAAAAACTGTTATATCAGACTTTCTCTTATGTGATGAGAAAAACTTTCTACATGGAACTGAAGTTGACTTAACTCATTTAAAACAGAGTCTTAGAACATGTTATCTATCTGAATGGATTAAAAAGGAGATGAGAGCACAAGAAGATTGAGCATGAAAGAAAATCAAAATTACAAAGTGCGCTGTGCTCAAAACAGCTCACATTTTGTAATCAGAGCTGTCCCAGATGTTCTCAAAGAGTCCCAGGACAATCATGTGAAAAATAAGGATATGAGGCAATGAGAGAACTGTATATCCTGGGTATTTGTTTCTTTATAACAAAACTCCTTTAAAGAAATTTATCAAAGTCACTGGAGAACTGAAGACATTTACCATGGTTGTAAAACCTCAAACTTAGTGCTCTCATTTTGGAAATTGAAATCGCTGCAGGCTTTTTTTGATTGGTCAATTCTTTAAAAAGTCAGTTTGTCATTTACTATAAATATGGGTAAGAGAAGATGAAAAGAATATGTTGCCAGAAGCCAAGAGTGGAATGGAAGTTGGATACTACTAATAAAGTTTATCCTTAAGGTCATTTGTCAAAAACATAGCACAATGTGTGTAAGTAAATAATGCACTGAATGTAAGAGCAAAGTCTGTGTCCATTTTTTAACAAACAGCACATTCTGTAGATTTTAGGTCCATAAACATCAGGAACTAATCTTTTACATAAGCCATTTCTATTATCTTCTCCAAAGCTGAGGTCATACACTAGGGAGAGAGGGGTGAACTTTTTATTTCACACACACCCATTGCTGGCTGGCTATAGCATGTGAGAAATCTGTTACCCTACTAATTATATGAGCTGAAAACAATTCTTGTTCATATTAGTCAGAAGAATATAACTCTCTTTATAATAAGTAAAGATAGAGATTACTTTATTTTGGAGGATTTTGTGAAAACACAGTTGGGACAGAGGTTGCTGCCAACCGTAGAACTGCTTTTAATTAAAACCTTGTTCAACATGCTTACAGCTGAGTTTTCTTATTTTCCTATTATATAAAGATTAACTGATTCAGCAATTATTTAACCCTGCACACGTTATAAAACTTTCTTCCGAGACTATTTAGCCAAAAAAATCAGCTGTGATTCATTAGATAATAACACTATCAGGAAGAATGTGCTTTAAGTTATCCCTTAGTAATGTTTTTTGTGGCTGTGGAACACACAGGCCTGAACTAAAAAAAAAAAAAAAAAAAGAAAACTCATTTTAAATTTAATAGAAATATCTATAATGAAATGGTAAAGGTAGACCTATATATAAGGCCAATGGACCTGTTAAACAGAATATAAAAGTTAGATAAACTGGGTTCCATTCATAACTTAGATTGCTTCACTATATGCCATAGTAAAACTACTATTACTCAATACTTAGCCCATTAAGTCAAGCCAACTTTGTCTATTAAGTAATGTTGTGCAGTTTTCACATAATATGTGCATGTTATAGAGGACTTGAGGGACTACCCAGAACTTAATTCTTCAGCATTTTCTTGGACTCCAGGAAACCTCCAAACACTCCCCCTCATCAAAATTTACTATTTCTTCCAACTCCAAATTTTGCAAGTGACTTTGTCACTATATGGAATATATCAAGTTTCTGTTACTTTCTCACTCTTATTTTCTGAAAAGGATATTGCGACAGTGAAAGAGAAACTTTCAAGATCACATTCTAGTAAGTTTTCTGATTTTGAAGTAATTTAAAATAGTATCCAAGTGATCTTCATAAAATGACAAAACCACAATGATAATTGGGAAGTTCAAAAACCTTCTATCAACCTTGATAGAACTGCTAGGTAAAAACAAAATCAGCAAAAATATAGAAGATCTGAACAACATTATCAACTATAAAAATATGGCACCTATAGAACACTTCACTAAACGATAGCTAAATATGCATTTTTGTCAAGCACGCATGGAACATCCTCGAGATATATCAAGTCATAGGTATAAAACAAATCTCAACAACTTTAAAAAAATTGAAATTATAAGGAGTATATTCTCTAATCATAATGTGATTAAACTAAAAACTAATAGCAAGAAGAAAATCTCTATATCTTGAAAATTAAACAACACATTTCTAAGTAATCCATGATTCAGAGGGGGGTATCAGAGGAAAGAAAAATGCATAGAACTGAATGAAAATAAAAAATACAACATACCAAAATATGTGAGATGTAGATAAAGTTGTTATGAAAGGGAAATTTATAGCACAAAATGCTTATTTAGGAAAAAAAAAAAGTAAAGATTTTATTTTATTTTTATTTTATTTTTATTTTTTGAAAGAAAGAAAAAGAGAGGAAAGAAAGTGAGAGTGAAAGAAAGAAAGAAAAAGAATGTCTGAGAGAAAGAAAGAGGAAGAAAAAGAGGGAGAGAGAACAGGATTCTTGTTCTACTGCCCAGGCTAGAATGCAGTCTAAAAATGGGTATTAAAAACCTCTATTATGCCAATAATTGTCTTTAACAATGGAGACAGGAAGGAATAAGAGATGAAAATAACAAACAAGCAGCCAACCAATATTTTATTTAAACCTGTGAAATGCTATGCAATTGCTGAGGAGTGATTTATTTCCAATTATGCGGTCACTTTTAAAACAGGT
>CAUYLG010013166.1:0-39469 GCA_963573385.1 Cacajao melanocephalus | reverse complement strand
TCGTTCTCCATGAAGCCTTGTTCCCTTGTTGATGAGTAACTGTGATCCCCTGTAGAAGGAGAGGCATTCTGATTTTGGGTATTCTCAGCCTTTTTACGCTGGTTTCTTCCCATCATTGTGAGTTTATCCACCTGTCGTCTTTGTAATTGCCGACTTTCAAATTAGGTCTCTGAGTGGACGTCCAACTTGTTGATTCCCAGCGCCGAAATCTGAGCAACCCACTGTGCCGGCTGTAACAGCGGCATTAAGATTCGTGGTGCTTTTCTGCCTGGGAATCTCCGGTCTGGCTTCCCTCTTGAGTCCCTTTTTCAGTCAGGTAAATGGGCAACTCTGCCTTCCTGGAGCTCCAGTTGTTGACCAAAAGGGGACCGAGTCCCGTTTACTCTGCACAGAGAACCGCCGCGCCGAGGCGCCGGCAAAACCGCCACGCCGGCCACAAGAGTTGCGCTGGCGACCCGTGGGGCTCCTCCACTGGGAATCTCCTAGTCCGTGAGCAACAAAAATTCGTCTGAAAGTGTGGCGTCCTCTCGTTCTCTGCGCTTTCTCTGGGAGCTCCAATCCTGAGCTGCTAGTAATCGGCCATCTTGGATCTTTCCGAAGCATACATTTTCTAATGCAGCGGTCCAGCTGCCACAGCCCCAGTCTTGATCAATTTCAGCCCCCACTAAAGTGGGACAACGGGATATTGGGTGCCTCCTGATATGATGCAATTCAAAGTACGAAGCAGTGGCCAGGCACAGTGGCTCATCTCTGTAATCCCAGCACTTTGGGAGGCCAAGGCAGGTGGATCACCTGAGGTCAGGAGTTGGAGACCAGTCTGGCCAACATGGAGAAACCCTGTCTCTACTAAAAATACAAAGATTAGCTGGGAGTGGTGGCACATGTCTGTCATCCCAGCTACTTGGGAAGCTGAGGTAGGAGAATCGCTTGAACCTAGGAGACAGAGATTGCAGTGAGCCGAGATTGCGCCATTACACTCTAGTCTGAGTGACAGAGTGAGACTCCATCTCAAAAAACAAAACAAAGTATGGAGCAGCACTTAGGAAGTATCCCTGAATTCATATATAATCAGGCCTTTAGATCTAATTCCCAGCACGCAGGATGAACCACAGAGGCTCAATCTGTGACAGTATCAGTGACACCTTGAGGATACATTCAGACAAATTCAGAATGTGATGCAGCATCTATGTCAAAGGACAGCTGGCTAAGACTCTTCAGAAACGTATCATGAAGATAAAAAAAAAAAAAAAGGTGGGATGGAGGGGGTGGGAGGGGGAAGGTAGTTCCATCTAGATTTAAAGTTATTAAAAAGACATACTCCTTGATTGGAATCTGCTTGAACAAACCATCTATAAAGACATTTTGAGGGCCAAGCACAGTAGCTCACGCCTGTAATCCCAACACTTTGGGATGCCGAGATGGGAGAATTGCTTGAGCCCAGGAGTTTGAGGCCAGCCTAGGCAACATAGTGAGACCATGTCTTTACGAATCAAGAATTAGCCAGGTGTGGTGGTGTGTGCCTGTAGCCCCAGCTACTCAGGAGGCTGAGGCTGAGGATCACTTGAGCCCGGGAGGTTGGTTGCTGCAGTGAGCCATGATTATTGCCTGGGGGACAGAGCAAGACGCTGATATATATGTGTGTGTGTGTGTGTGTAATTAATTGGGACAATTAGGGGAAATCTGGATGTGGATTATTAGATGATATTAAGAAGTTACTGTTGGCTGGGCATGGTGGCTCACTCCTGTAATCCCAGCACTTTGGGAGGCCAAGACAGGCGGATCACTTAAGGTCAGGAGTTCAAGACACGCCTGGCTAACATGGCAAAACCATCTCTACTAAAAATACAAAAATTAGCTGAGCATGGCGGCACATGCCTGTAATCCCAGCTACTCAGGAGGCTGAGGCAGGAGAATCACTTGAACCCAGGAAGTGGAGGTTGCAGTGAGCCAAGATTGTGCCACTGCACTCCAGCCTGGGTGACACAGTGAGACCCTGTCTCAAAAAAAGAAGTTATTGTTAACTAATATCTACTATCTTAGATATTGTCAACTAATATGAAGTTATTGTTAACTCCATTTATTTTGGCAGACGTATTTTCAAGTAAATTAGAGAAGTCATGACATTTCATGCCCAGTACTTTAACATACATCTCTAAAAACCAATTTCTAACAAAGCCACGTAATTTTTATTATGCCTAATAATAAGGAGAGGAAGGTAAGCAGGGAAGTGTGAAGGAGGGGAAATCGTGGCGATGGGTCAGGCACACACTTAGAATGAAGTGCAGACTCCACACGGAGGCCCTCCCGAGGCCCAGCCGGACCTGATTGGGGCCCGGTTTGCTTCTCTGTCTTCACCTCCTGGCACTACCCGCAGCTACACTCCAGCCACACAGGACTTGGAGTTTTTTCAGTGGCCAATCTCTTTCTCCCCTCAGGGGCTTTGCACTGGCTGTTCCTTCCGCCCGAGTGTCTGTCGGGTTTCCTCCTTTTTGCGGGCTGGCACCTCTTGATTTCAGAGACTCTCTCCCCACAGAACCGTCTGAAGTGGGTCTACCTCCCCGCCTTTTTTTTTTGTTGCTTGGCTGCCCTTCCGACCCGGCGGGCAGTGACGATGTTTGTTTATGAGCTGGGTCTAACTGTGCGTTGGTGCTTAGGGTCCCCAACGGGTCCCTAAGGCCTGCGCGCATCGCGCACCGGTGCACACCCTGCGCGCAGCTGCAGGCGACTCCGCTCTGGCTCGTCGCTGCTGTTTCCTGCTGGGGGTGCCGACCCTGTCCCAGGCTAGCTGGGTGACTTCCCCCAACCGCAGACGGGGGCGACCCGGGGCCTCAGACCTGCTCCCGCATCCGCCGGCGCCGGGCAGTGGAAAGCCAGGTTCCTCCGCCACCTCCCAGCCAGGTAACTGCCCCGAAGCCTGCCCCACAGCCTCAGCCCCCCTCAGCTCAGGAACCTCACCTCGAAGAGTTGCTGCCGCCTCCCTGAGGGACTACACTTCCCAGCGGCTCCCGGGCGCCGCCTCTCCTGGTGTTAACCCTTTAGTGGCTGCAGTGGCGGCGAGCGGAACGCAGTGCCGGTTCCCGGGGTGGGGGCGTGCAGGATCGAGGTGCGGGGGTGCGCTGTAGGGCTAAGGAGAGGATGGACTTTGGAGGGCCCTGAGGAGAAGAGGAGCCAGGATTAACCGAGGACAGGGTCTCAGCGGGAGCATGGGGAGAGCGGGCCCTAGAGCGCCGCTCCTCCCCAAAACTAGGAATCTGGAGCCTGACGTTCTCCCTCAAAACAAGCCCTGCGGGCCCCAGGCCCGGGTCGGCGCCCAGGTGCGGAGACAGCGAGGTACAGGCGTCTGTCGTCGCTAAGTGCCCCCTTCCACTCGAGGCACACCTTCGCGTCCCATCCGGAACCGCCCGGCGACAGAGGCAAAGCGGGGAGGGCGAAGGTGAGGAGTGAGTACCCCCACCCCAGGCACCAGGCGCTGCCGCGGGCCCTTAACCTCCCCCCGGCCCGGGGCCAGAGCTCGGGGAGCCCTTCCTGGTGCCCGCTCTCCTCCTGCGGAGCTGTGGGGGGGGCGGCTCCAGCACACGGTGGCAGCCCCGCTTCGTCCTGGCCCCTGCCGTGACCCGCGGGTGGCCGCGGGGGTGTCCGGCCCGTGGGGCAGGCCCGAGGCTCGCTGCGGCCGAGCGGCCGATCCCGCAGCTCCCCCGCGCCAGGCCGGGCTGCGCTCTTTCCTTCTGCCTGTCGTACGCCGACAGATCGGGCGCATCCTTGGTGGGGTGGGGGTGCAGGGAGGGGCGGCCACGCGACCCAAAGACCCTTTCAGGTGGTGGAAGGGCCTGGAGAAAGCGACAGCGAGTGCGGAGGGGAGGCTTCCTTAAGTGTCCGGGACAGAGGGACAGCAGGGGCCAAGGCGGAGATGAGAAGAGCCAGTGAGTGAGGGGAGCCCGGAGGAAGCGAGGCGGGAGCCGCGGCCACGCACGGGTTCGAACTTTCCTCTAAACGCGGCGAAAGCTCACGGAAGGAAGCGGTTAGCGGCCCGGCTCCCAGCGCCCTGGGCTTTCCAGGCTCTTGTCCCGGGAGGAGACTGGGAGCGGTGGCCAGGCCTGCCCTTCCCCGCCAGCAGCAGCTGGCCGCGTGCCCCTCCCACCCTCCGAGTTCTCCTCTTAAAATGGGGCTGCCGCCACCTCACAAGGTCCACGCCGGGCTCATCCTGCTGCCTTCCTCCCCAACAGGACTCCGCCACCCTCCCTCAGGATGCCCGAGGGCCCGGAGCTGCACCTGGCCAGCCAGTTTGTGAACGAGGCCTGCAGGGCGCTGGTGTTCGGGGGCTGCGTGGAGAAGTCTTCCGTCAGCCGCAACCCCGAGGTGCCCTTTGAGAGCAGCGCCTACCGCATCTCGGCTTCCGCCCGCGGCAAAGAGCTGCGCCTGACTCTCAGCCCCCTGCCTGGGGCCCAGCCCCGCCAGGAGCCGCTGGCCGTGGTCTTCCGCTTCGGCATGTCCGGCTCCTTCCAGCTGGTTCCCCGCGAGGAGCTGCCACGCCACGCCCACCTGCGCTTTTACACGGCCCCGCCCGGCCCCCAGCTCGCCCTGTGTTTCGTGGACATCCGCCGGTTCGGCCACTGGGATCTTGGGGGCAAGTGGCAGCCGGGCCGAGGGCCCTGCGTCTTGCAGGAGTACGAGCAGTTCAGGTAGGGCCAGCACCAGGTGTGATGAGCATCCACGGGCTCCACACCTGGCTCTGTTAGTGCCTTGTTGGCTAACGAAGGGCGAGTGTCTGCCGCTTCTGGGCCTCAGTCCCCTCATCTGCAGATCAAGACAGTGTCCCTGTCCTGGGTCAGCTCCCCCAGCCAGTGGATAAGGAAATGCAAAACTAATTGGGGGCTAGGTGTGGCGGCTCACGTCTGTAATCCCAGCACTTTGGGAGGCTGAGGCGAGTGGATCACTTAAGGTCAGGAGGTCGAGACCAGCCTGGGCAACATAGTGAAACCCTGTGTCTACTAAGATACAAAAATTAGCCAGGCATGGTGGCACTTGCCTGTAATCCCAGCTACTCAGGAGGCTGAGGCAGGAGAATCGCTTGAGCCAGGGAGGTGGAGGTTGCAGTGAGCCGGGATCGCACCACTGCACTCCAACAACTGTACTGCCTCAAAAAATAACTGGTGGGGGAGGAGAGAGGAGAGCCAAGAGGAGGATAGGTCGGCACTGCCCTGAGGACAGGCGGCCAATTAGTGTCAGAGAAGCTGGGGCTCCCACCCTCAGTGCCACACTACCTCTCAGGGGCTCCCAGGGGGCTGAGAAGGTGGAGGGACTTTAACATAAGAGGCTGAGCAGAATTGTTTCAAGGGGGTAGGGAGGGGACTGCCTCATGCACGTTTCTACCTTGGGCTTGTGGTCTCCCACGTCCTGCCTGCCCACTGGTCTATGTCCTGTGGTCTCCTCGGTGCCTCTTCCCTGCCTGCAGGAGGGTGTCAAAGCCCCACCTGGGATGTGATGCAGGGCACCTCAGATGGCGCAGTGTTGACAGCTTCTTTCCTCTGAAGAGGAAACATGTATGAGTCTCTGATTCCTGACAGGCCTTGTTCTAGGGGCTTGGGGCACAGCAGTGAGCAAGATGAATGTGGTCCCTGCTCCCACAGAACTGATGTTTGGATAGGGTAGGGGAATGAGAAACGGGCAGATGCATGCCTGAGGAAAACCCAACAGGTGAAGGAGGTGGAGGATGACTCGGGCGAGGGTAGGGGTGTATTGGCAGTGGCCACTCTAGGGAGGTGAGCTGAGGCCTGACTGATGAGAATGAGCCAGCCAGAGGAAAGCATTCAAAGTGGCCAGAGATGCAGAGGCCCGGAGTGGACTTCTCCCTTTTCTGGGGGAGGCTGTGCCGTCAGTTGGCCCTTTGGAGACATGGATGCCTGTGGGATGGGTCGGCGATGTCTCTGACACCTTAGAAGGCAGTTGACTCCTGGCCTCCCCAGACCCCACGCACATCCCCAGGGAAACGTCAGTCTTTGGTCCTGGATTCCTCCCACCTCTGCCTTCCTGGGGAGTCATGCCACAAGTTAACTCTGCCAGCTGGCTCTGACATTTCTCTCAAACAGTGAGCATTTGCGCTGTTTCCTTAGTGCTCCTGCTGCGGTGTGTGGTGATTGGCTTCCCTCAGGGATCAGGGCACCTCCCAGGCGACCCTTGTACCTTCACCCCAGGACTCTGTCTTCTGGCCCACCCATCACACCCATCAGTCAGTCAGTCTTGCCATGACCCTTTCTCACCAACAAACAAACAAGATGTGCGTCCTCTTCACGGTGGGGAGGAGACCCATGGCCCTTGGAGGTGGAGCAGGGTCTCTAGGGCCCTCACTGGTACCCCACCTATCTCCTGCACAGAGCCAGAGAATATCCAGGATCCTGAGCAGAGTGGACCCTACCAATGGCGAACCCACATATAGTCTCACTCATCACCAGTCCTATACAGGGAGCTCCAGACTGCAGACACACATCATAAGGTCCTGTGAACACTGTTCTCATGTCCTGAGGAGTCTGTAGTGATAAACACACAACCTCACATACAACTGCATGTTGCCTTCTTTTCTTTTTTTTTTTTTTTTTTTTTTGAGACAGGGTCTCGCTCTGTTGCCCAGCCTGGAGTGCAGTGGCACCGTCACAGCTCACTGCAGTCTCAACCTCCAGGGCTCAGGTGATTCTCCCACCTCAACCTCCTGAGTAGCTGGGACCACCAGGGCACACCACTCAACCCCTGGCTACTTTGTTAAATTTTTGGAAGAGACGTGGCCTTCCTTGTGGCCTAGGCTGGTCCCCTGGGCTCCAGCGATCCTCCTGCTTCAGCTTCCCAAAGTGCTGGAATTACAGGTGTGAGCCACCACACCAGGCTCACGTTACTTTTGATCAGTATTTTTCACCTTTCACAATGAATTTATTTTTGTTTTTATTTTTTGAGATGGAGTCTCACTGTTGCCCAGGCTGGAGTGCAATGGCGCAGTCTTGGCTCACTGCAACCTCCACCTCTCGGGTTCCAGCGATCTCCTGACTCAGCCTCCCAAGTAGCTGGGATTACAGGCCTCCCACCATGCCCAGCTAATTTTGTATTTTTAGTAGAGACAGGGTTTCCCCACGTTGGCCAGGCTGCTCTCCTGATAAGTGATCTGCCAGCCTCGGACTCCCAAAGTGTTGGGATTACAGGTGTGAGCCACCTCACCCAGCCATCCTTTCACAGTGAATTTTAATCCTATATGTTCCCATTTAACAGATAGGAAAACTGAGGCAGGGAGCAAAGGAAACTTTGGAACTCCCAGCTTCTTTCCCCTTGCACCCAGAAACAGGTTCTCTGAGCCCCTCTCCCCATCCATGGAGGGTGGGGATAGGTCTTTTACACACCCAGACTGTGTCCCTCCAGGGATAATGTGCTACGAAACCTAGCGGACAAGGTCTTTGACCGGCCCATCTGCGAGGCCCTCCTGGACCAGAGGTTCTTCAATGGCATTGGCAACTATCTGCGGGCAGAGATCCTGTACCGGTCAGCAAGCAGGCATGGGCACGGGGACGGGTGGGCCAGGTGTGTCCACATGCCCCACTGCCTAGCATGGCTTCCCCCGCCCCCACTCCAGGCTGAAGATCCCGCCCTTTGAGAAGGCCCGCTCGGTCCTGGAGGCCCTGCAGCAGCGCAGGCCGGTGAGCCCCAGAGGGACGGAGCACATGTGCTGCCACACTGGTGTCCACACGGGCTGCCAAGCGGATGAGTGGGGTCAGGTGTCCCCAGCTTAGCTCAACAACCGGGGTGGGGAGGGGGTGAACGGCCCAAGGTCCTGCCAAGCTCAGAGGGAAGGTCAGCTGCCTTTACACGGCCCCGCTGACAGACAGGTCCTGCCCCTGCTCCTTCCTCAGAGCCCGGAACTGACCCTGAGCCAGAAGATCAAGGCCAAGCTGCAGAACCCCGACCTGCTGGAGCTGTGCCACTCAGTGCCCAAGGAAGTGGTCCAGCTGGGTGAGGCCAAAGATGGAACGACCTCTGCTGGAGCAAATATTGTGTAACCCTGGGGCTGGTGTCCGTCTTTGGGCCTGATTCACTGGCTTGGAAGTTTGTAGCCCTAGCTGTCACTCAGTGGACTAGGCCTCACTTGTCAATAGTGTTTCCTGGCCGGGCGTGGTGACTCACGCCTGTAATCCCAGCACTTTGGGAGGCTGAGGTGGGTGGGATCATCTGAGGTCAGGAGTTCAAGATCATCAGCCTGGCCAACATGGTGAAACCCCATCTCTACTAAAAATGCAAAAAATTAGCCGGGCGTGGTGACGGATGCAAGAAATCGCAGCTACTCAGGAGGCTGGGAGGCTGAGGCAAGAGAATTGCTTGTACCTGGGAGGGAGAAGTTGCAGTGAGCCGAGATTGCGCCAGTGCACTTCAACCTAGGCAACAAGAGTGAAAACTTCGTCTGAGAAAAAAAAAAAATGTGTTTCCTCAACCCATGACACAGACAGGACAAGGATTCTTTTATATATTTACACACACACACGTATATCTATTTTTGGTAGAGATAGGATCTCGCCATGTTGCCTGGACTGGCCTCAAACTGGGCTCAAGTGATCCTCCCACCTCTGCCCCTAAGTGGCTCAGCCTACAGGCCCACACCACCACACCAGGCTAATTTTTAAAAAAATTTGTAGAGACACGGTTTCCCTATGTCGCCCAGGCTGGTATTGAACTCATGGCCTCAAGGGATCCTCCCACCTCAGCTTCACAAAGTGTTGGGATTATAGGTGTGAGTCACTGCAAGGGGCCAGGACAAGGATCCTTAACCCCCCTCCAGGACAGGAAAGCCGTGGCTGAGTGGGAAGGCACCAGCTGAGGTCACATCACCAGAGGAGGGAGAGTTTGGCCCCTGACTCAGTCCATCAGCTTGTGTAGCTGAGGTCCGGGCCAGGTCTAACCAGCCTCCCCACTCCTCCCAACCCAAGTCTGCCCTCTGATCTCTGCCTGTTCCTTTGTCCCACAGGGGGCAAAGGCTACGGGTCAGAGAGCGGGGAGGAGGACTTTGCCGCTTTTCGCGCCTGGCTGCGGTGCTATGGCATGCCGGGCATGAGCTCCCTGCAGGACCGGCATGGCCGCACCATCTGGTTCCAGGTTGGGCCCTGTTCACACAGGCAGAGACCCCACGAGGCTGATGGGTGGAAATGAAACCTGGGGTCATAAGAACTGGGGTGGAGATGCTCGGGGCCTGTCTAGACCCTCCAAGGACCACACTGCTCCCGAGGGTCATGCCCCTCCCCTCCCTTGCGTCCCAGGGTTGCAGCGAGTGAAAATAGCCTAAGGGCAGGGCAGCTTTGCTGATGTGGACTCTGACGTGGGGGAGGTCCTAGAGGCTTCCTAGGGGAGAAGCTACACTGAGATGGAAGGGTGTGTGTGAGTCCTGCCTCTCCCAGGAATACTGCCCCTGCGCCAATGCAGGCCGACTCCTGAATTATCCCCATCCCACTTTAGGGGGATCCTGGACCCTTGGCACCCAAAGGTAAGCTACTCCTAATGTAATAGGCTGAGAGAGCAGAAAGGACTTCTCGCCTGCAAGGGTTACAGCACCCTTCTCCACCCTATCCCCCTGCAACCCTGGGAGTCCCCCCCACCCCCAGGGCAGGACAGGACCCTCCAACTCCAACATCAGTGTCCTGCAGGGCGCAAGTCCCGCAAAAAGAAATCCAAGGCCACACAGCCGAGTCCTGAGGACAGAGTGGAGGTATGGCTGCCTGCTCCCGCCTCCTCCTCCCCTGTACTCATGCCCTGGCTGCCCCCGCCCCGCCTCTTCCTCCCCTGTACTCCTGCCCTGGCTTTGCCCCACAGGCAGCTGCCTTACCCTAAGAGGGTGGGGGGAGTGGCGAGTCCTAACCAACCTCTGCAGAGCCCCTTAGGGACCCGTGCCTCCTCCATCCAGGACCCTCCACCTCCAAGCAAGGCCCCTTCCAGGACACGAAGGGCAAAGAGAGACCTTCCTGAGGGAACTGCAACCCGGCGGCCTGAGGCGAACAGCTTCCAGCAGGACCCAGAAGCTTCCAAAATCCCCAAGAAGGGGAGGAGGAAGGGGCGACAGGCAGCCTCTGGTAGGCTTTCCTCAGTATTCCCAGAAACCAGTTCTACAGGAGAGGGTGGGATGGCGGCCTAGGAGCCTGTGAACGAAGCTGGGAGAGAGGCTGTGAGGGCAGCCCCTGGAGTCTGAGCTGACCATCTCCTCTTCTTCCCCCAGGCCAGCGCAGACCCCGGAAGGCCAAGGCTGACACCCCATCCTTGGAGCCAGAGGGGACCTCGGCCTCTTAGGAGGGTCTCCTTGCTTGTACCTGCCCTTTCTTGTTGCCTTGCCCTGAATCTGGGGGTCTGTCTGAATTCTTGGGAGTGGGCAGTATCTGAAGGTGCAAATGCCAGAAGGCTGCTCCCGGCACAACTGTGATGTTTTTAACTGCACCCCACCTTCCACATCCTTCAAGCTCATGTGAAAAATGCTGTGTTTTTAATAAACTGATAAATTTGAACTTCTTGGCACCTCTTGGTCTGAGCTGGTCAGGTAGGAAGGCCTGCTGTCCGGGCCTGGGGACAGGAGACCCACCTCCTCACAAGGCAAACAGCCCGCATGCCAGTCCTCAAGGCTCTGGCTGTCAGAGGACAGTTTGCCTCTGCAGAGACAGCCCCTCAGAGGTGGTGTCTGGCCCCAGGCAGCCAGGAGCCACAGCTCCTCCAGGCCAGATTCTCCAGGGTCCAGGGCTGCTCCCCCATCCTGGCAGGAGCCAGGCAGAAGCCACCTTCCGGCCACTCCCCTGCAGGCACAGGGGAGGAGCTTCTCCACTCATGGTCTCTTCATTGGCTTTTGGTCACTCAAGGTCCCCAGTGTCTCTTGTAGGGGCTGCAACCCAGACCCTGCACACATAGGTACCTTAGGACCTTGCCCCTACCCACCGAGAACCTGGGAAACCATCCCACCCGACTTCCCACCCCCACCCCAAGCCTGAGGATGGGCCCTAAGGGGAGTGGGCAGCGGCTACCAGCAGGTTCCTCATCCAAGGATTTATTCCGCAAGAAGAGACTGATCCCTGTTTTAGGCTGGGGAAGCAGAAATTAGGAGTCCCCAAAGCCTTCCACAACAAAACCCCAGCCCCAGGGACTCAGTGTGGCGGAGGCTGGAGCACAAGCAGCAGGGACAGCACTTGGAAGGGAGAAAAGGTGAGCTTCAGGCGGTTGTCCCGAAGGGGCAAGTGGCCAGCAGGGTCTGGTCGCTCCAAGAGGTCGCAGCTGGAGAACAGGAGGGGCCATGAGGGCTCTGCCAGGGCAGGACCTACCCCCGCCCCCACCCCGAGGCACCACTCACAGGATAGCCTCCTGAACCGGCAGCGACAGGTGCAGCCAGCAGTCTGCGTGGCTGCCGTGGGACTCATACAACCTCAGGACCAGCGAGCGGCTCTGGGGACTGCTCTCAGCCTGCAGAGGGACACGGCTGGTGGGCGAGGCCAAGGGGGTGCCCAGTCCGGGACCCTGCCCCTGGCACATCCCACCCCTTGCCTGCTTGACCGTCTCCAATACAACAGCGGGTGAAGACAGGGAAAAGGCACTCCAGGAGGTGGCGGGCGCTGGGCCCGGGGCCGGCAGAGCCAACAGGGGGAAGCTGAGGTTGTAGGCAGCTTGGATAACGCCAGCATCCTGTAAAGAGCCTGGGATACGACGAGAAAGCGATGCTGGTGGAGAATGGTGGCTTCCCTCCATGTCCCTAGGAGGGCAGGGAGCCAGGCTGCTGGGCTTTGTGCTCAGAGAAGGGCAGAGAGGTGTCTAGGGCTGCAGGAAGGCCCCGCCGTCCGAGCACTCACCCTTGTGCGGCATCAGCGCATAGGTGAACTCGTGGCGCCCCATGTCAGCGGTAGCGTCTGGAGTTTTAGGTGCCCGCAAGCTGGGGTGAGGAGGGCGGGCAGGGGTCAGGCTGAAGCTGGTGGAATTGCGGCCGGGAAGACCCATGTCCCCTGCCAGCTCCCAGGCCTGGTGGGTACCCCACTCACAGTGAGAGGCTGAGGATGCTGCCTCGCACTGACGCGCCATACTTGCAGTCATTGAGCAGGGCCAGCCCAAAGCCGTGCTCTGACAGATCCATCCAGCGATGGGCCCACACCTGGAGGGCAGATCCCAGACACACATGCTGGCCCTGTGCCTCTCCTTGTGCTCCCAGACTCCAGAGCTCCTGTCCCTCGGCGGGGCACAAGCTCTACAACCACAAAACTCAACTGCAGCTCCCACTCTAGGGGGCCCTGGGCATGCCATCCTATCTGCCTAAGCCTCAGTTTCCTTATCTGTGAAACGGGAATAAATAATAGTACTCACCCCACCAAATGATCATGAGTATCAAATTAAATGTTAAGTTTTTTTTTTTTTTTTTTTTTTTTTTGAGACAGGGGCTCAGTCTGTCACCCAGGCTGGAGTGCCGTGGTATGATCTCTGCTCACTGCAACCTCTGCCTCCCGGGTTCAAGTGATTCTCCCGCATCAGCCTCCCAAGTAGCTGGGATAACAGGCATGTGCCACCACACCCGGCTAATTTTGTGTTTTTAGTAGGGACGGGGTTTCTCCATGTTGGCCAGGCTGGTCTTGAACTCCCGACCTCAGGTGATCTGCCTGCCTTGGCCTCCCTTGGCATTACAGGCGTGAGCCACCGCGCCCGGCCAATGTAAAGTGTTTAGTACAATGCGCATGTTAGGAAGCAGCAAATGTTGATCATCCTCTTCCTCCCCAGCCAGGGAGGAGTCCAAGGCCACCCCCACCCTGCCATGTCAGACCTCAAATCGAGCCCAGTCCCAAGAGGTGTTGTAGTGGGTGGGCCGCTGCAGGTGCCCGAACTGGATCTCATAGGTGGCCTGGGAACTCCGCACACGAGCCGGGAATTCCACCTTCAGGAACTTGTGGGCCTCATGCCAGTGTACCTGGGAGCGGGATGGAGGGTGGGAGTAAGGGAAGGAAGAGATACACCCAGGCCTGGGGCTGCTCCCTCCTTACCAAGCATGCTTGGGGAAAATAGCCACCCCCTTACCCCCTACTACCTCAGTGTGGAAGCGGACATAGGGGCAGCCAACATCCAGCACAACCTCCTGGCTAAGCCGACTACTGGGGCTGATCTGCAGCAAGAACCAGGCGCTGCCCCGCAGGCCGCCCTCGGTGCCCACTGCCAGGGTCCCTGGCTGGCCCAGCACAGGCTTCCTATGGGAGGGGCGGACACACTGAGCCAGAGCAGCCTGTGTTCCTGCCGCCTCCACCATCCCCACATGCTGCCTGGCCCATACCGTGTCTCCAGGTGGTAGTCCATGACGTCCCATGCATCCCAGTACAAGGGGACATCATCAAACAGCACAAACTGGTTCCCCACAGCACCCTCAGCAATGGCCTCCCTGGAAGGACGCGGGATTGGTGCTTACAACATCTGACTTCGCTCCCTCCAGCTGCTTGGTGGGGGTAGGGTGGAGTGAGCAGATCCAGCGGACAGGGGACTACTGCCCAGCCTGCCCTGCCCCACGTGTGGGCTCCAGCCTAGACCCACTGGTGGGCTGCTGTGGGCAGTGTTGTGGCCATGGGAGAGAGGAAGCAGGCTGGGATCTACTTGCCAGGCACTGGGAAAAGGCAGTGAGGAGTTGGCACCTGCCAGAGGCCACCAGGACCAAGGACGTCAGGCGGCCAGTCGGGTCCAGCCTCACTCGGATGATGCCATTGTCCAGAGTCACAGAGCCATCAGTCTTTGTGGGAGGAGGCCTTGAAGCTGAGTTTGTAGGGGCTTCCCACACCAAAAGTCCTCCCAGCCCAGCCCCAGCCCCGCCTCACCACTTGCTCCAGGCAGAAGAACTCAGGACCCCGGTTGGGTTAGAAAGCATCCCAGCACCGCTCCTGCCCCCAGGACGTGCAGGACTCACCTCTTGCACTACGAACACAGGCTGCTGGGACACCAGGGGCTGCAGCGAGGTGGGGGCAGGAACAGGAGCATAGCCCATGCTGGGCACTGTCACCAGGGCTAGGGGAGAGGCCTGGCATCAATGCAGCCTCCCTTCCAGGAAGCTTCACAGGTGGGGCTGGGGTGGTGGAGGATGTGCGGCTACTCTCCAATCTGCAGCACCCAGGGCAGACCCCCAGGGGTATCCCAGGCCTGATCTGTCTGGCCTCCACCCTTCCTGCCACAGTAGCACCCCTTCCCCTCAGCTCGTACCTAGGCTGTGGGCACCCCCCAGCTTGGGCAGGGCCATTACTTCGGTGCGCTTCCAGGGTAGGGTGTTGACGATGAGGAGGCCCTCGGGACCTGGCTCCCCGGCACACAGGGCTGCGGCCGCATTGCTGAGCAGTGTATTGCCATGGGAACGGATGTCTGAGGAGAGACTGGCTGGTCATGGGTGGGCAACAGGTCTGGAATGGGCCCATGAGTATCCCACAAGGGAGACACTCCAGGCTCAGCCCTGGGGTTGGAGAGAGCGGGCAGGACTATTGTAAGCCTAACCTCTGTAGTGGCGCATGGCATCCTCTGCCACCATCTGGATGCAGCTTCCGGTCACCACATCATGGAACTGGTTCAGAAGCAGGAGCCTGCAGGGGCCAAGGGCAGGGATGGAAAGGCTGGGAGGGGCAGCCACAGAGGTGTCCGCAGTAAGCAGTCAGGTAAGTGGCAGGGGCAGAACAGGGCTGACCTCCAGAGGTGCTGCAGCTGGGCTGCTGGGTATAGGAACTGGGCACTGCGGGCCAGGGCCAGGCTGCTGAGCAGCTCCACATCGTGCAGGATCCGCTCACATTCCCGGTTCCCCTTCTTGATCTGAGCCCGGGATGGGAAGATCAGTCTGGAGCCTGCTTAAGTGTCCCAGGACACCTTCCAAAGCCCTCCCATGCTCAGAATCCCTGGGGACCCCCCAGGGACCTCGTGACGAAGGCCTCTGGTGGGTGACCTGCCTCAAATGCGTTACCTCTTCTCCCTGCAGCCCAAACCCCTCTCTTTAGAGACACTGCCTCCTCCACGCTTTCGTGGCCAACCCGGGTCTTGGACTTCTCCAGACTTCCTGGAACATGAACCTCTTCTCCTAGGTCTGGCCTGGGCTCTGTCCTCCGCTGCCTTCTCTGACCCTCTGCAGATCAAGGCCACACCCTCCCTGCACGGCCCTGCAGCCTGTCCCTGACCTGGCCGTGGGTGGTGTAGGTGCCGTTGTGCAGCTCCAGGAAGAGCTCCCCGACCCACGTGCACAGCTGCCCGGAGCCGTTCTCCAGCGCCGAGAAGAGCTGTCTTGGAGAAGAGAGCTGCACCCTGAGGAGACCACAAGCCTGGGTGTCCCAGCCTTGGAGACCACATGGCTACCCCTTCTTGCACACCAGAGCAGAGAAAGGATCCAGCCCCTACAGACAGGAGCCACTCCAGAAAGCTCCCTGTCCACACAACGCCAGCCCTGCATGCCGTAGGAGAGCTTCTCTCTCTGGTGGGCTGGAGCCCTTACCACCTTCAGCTTCCCCCCAACCACAGGGTAGAAGTTTGGAGGAGCCCATGGTCTAGGATTGGAACAGGACAAGGTCCAGAGGAGGGGTGGGCCCCATGTCTGAGGGAAGGCAGGGCTCCTGGCAAGGGCCCAGGATGGGGCTGAAGGAGAGCCAAGGCCTGGCCTGACCTGGGCAGCCCGTCCGTATTGCTCAGGCGCTTCAGGCGGTCCAGCATGGTCTGAGTAGGGCCGCCACCTCCATCCCCAAAGCCAAAGAGAAAGGCACTGTGGTTGGTCCGCCCCTTGTCCCGGTTGTTGGCCACGGTCTTCAGCACCTGGACAGGTGAGGGCAGGCCAGCATGGGTCAGCCTGGAACAAGCCAGCCCTCTCCAGCCTGCCCCCACCCCAGCACCCTAGGCATCCCCTCACCTCCTCCACGCTGCCCTGCATCCCATATGAGTCGCCAGGTGGGAAGTGGACCAGTACACGGGAGCCATCCAGCCCCTCCCAGAAAAAGGTATGGTGCTACCAGCAGGGAAACAGAGGCAGGGCGGAGCAGCCAGAGTCAGGGCTGAGGCAGAGGCGGAACTTCCAGACTCACTCCTGCCCCTACCTGCTGTGTGACCCGCTGTCTGTGGGGGAGGGTTTGGTGGTCTCTCTGGGACCCCTCAAAAAGGGGGAGAGGCAAATGGGCCAGGTGGGACTGAGGCCCACTCTGACCCTGACCCCCCAGGGTCCTGCCTGCTCACCGGGAAGGAGTTCACCAAATTCCAGCTCAATTTCTGGGTGAGAAAGCGCCTGATGCCACAGCCACGCATGATCTGGGGGAGCTGTGCTGAGTAGCCGAAGGTGTCTGGCAGCCAGAACTGCGGGGAAGAAGGTCCTGGAGTGCAGGAACCAGGGCTCCCAGTGGCCTCCCCTTGGCCTCAACCCCTCAGCACTCCGAGCCGCACGCCAGCCCCACTCGCCCACAGCCTGCTGCAATAGCGCTCGACGTACCTCGGAGCACATCTTCCCGAATTCCTGTAGAAAGAAGTTCTGGCCCTGCAAAAACTGCCTCACCATGGCCTCTCCACTGGGCAGGTTCCCGTCCTGGAGTGAAGGAAGTGGGAGGCAGCGCAGGTCAGCGTTGATGGGGAGCAGCGGGCGCTCAGGCCAACCCAACGCTGCAGGAGAAGCCAGGGCTGCTCCGACACGGGAGCTCCAGCCGGACCTCAGGAAGTGCCCGTCCTTCGGGCATGATGGTCCATCTGCCTCAGGGGGTGCCTGGGACTAGGCCATGCAACCTGTCACAGCCCTGGAGGCTGTGAAATCCCAGGGACTAATGAGCCAGCCCTGCCACAGAGGGGAACTAAGTAGCCTGCAGAGTCACCAACAAAGCAGGAGGGCGGGGGCCACCTGCGGGAAGGCCGTCGTCACATGGTTCAAGGCTGAGGGGCGCCCAGTGCACTTACCATCTCTACCCAGGTGCCCCCCACGGGCACAAACTGCCCACGGGAGGCAAACTCCTGGAGGCGGGAGTACAGGCCAGGGTAGCGGCTCTTCACCCACTCCAGCTGCTGCGCCTGTGGGCAGGTTGAGGGGAGCTGGGCCCAGAGTGACGAGGGCCCCACTCAGGGCCATGCATCTGGGACCCAGTGAGTGGCTGAGGGTGAGGAGCAGCCCTGCCCCCAGGCCCAGGAAGCCCTCGGGGCCTGTGGAGCTCCAGGGAGGGGCACGTGCCTCCCCTGCCCCTTGCAGCTGTCCCTCTGACCTGGGAGCAAGCAAAGATGAACTCAGGGTTCCGCTCCATGAGCTGCAGGGCGGTCACCCAGCTCCGGGCACATTTCCTCACGGTCTCCTTGAAGGGCCAAAGCCAGGCTAGACGGGGAGCGGGTGGAGGGTGGAGGGAGCAGCAAGGCTGAACAGGGCCAGGCTGGGAATCCAGAGGGTCACCGAGCCCCCTCCCATCCCAGGCCCTTGACCCTGGAGGGCCCCCTGGTGTCCTTCCTGAAGTCACTTCACTCCAGCAAGGTGGGAGGAGGGGCTGGGGAAAGAGGCCGGCAGAGCCAAAAGACCAACGACACAGGTCAGGAAATGGAGGCTCCAGGTCCCGGAACAGCCTCAGTCCTCTCAGGGGATTAGATACCCCCAGGAGGATCCTACGAGAGGCAGCAGGGACTACCTTGTCCCTGCACACACTTGACGGATACCTGGGAACAGCGGCACGGATCCCAGGATGCAGCCAGCTGTCCTGCCAGAGGTGCTTCAGCCTCTTCTGATCCCCAGGCCGCAGTTCCTTCCTTACCAGCCCAAAACCTCTCACACCCTACCCTACATCTTGGCACAGCAGAGAAAGCCCTTGTTCTGTGACCCTAAAACTTCAGCGGCATCAGAATCAATACCTTCAGGAGCCTGTTAAAAACGTGGATTCCCCACCAAACTCAGATACTGCGAGCTTGTCCTGGAAGCCTCTGGAATCCCCCCACCCAGCTGGAGTAAGTACCTCTTCTGTACTCTCCAGTGCCCCAGACTCCCCACCAACATCACACCAACTCTGCCTGCTCATTCTGTGATCATCCGTCTCTGTAATGCTACCCCCAATATCTAGCATGGGCCCCATGAGGCATCAGATTTTGTTGAAAGAATAAATGAGGCCGGGCATGGTGGCTGACGCCTGTAATCTCAGCCAAGGATGGGAGGCCAAGGCAGGCGGATCACCCGAGGTCAGGAGTTTGAGGCCAGCCTGGCCAACATGGTGAAACCCCATCTCTACTAAAAATACGAAAATTAGCCAGGTGTGGTAACATGCACTTAAGAGTCCCAGCTACTCGTGGGGGCTGAGGCAAGAGAATCGCTTGAACTCAGGAGGTGGAGGTTGCAGTGAGCCGAGATCACGTCACTGCACTCCAGCCTGGGTGACAAGAGTGAGACTCTGCCACAAAAAAAAGAAAAAAAAAAAAGAAAGAAAGAAAAAATGAATCTACAGCAAACAGAGCCCACAGTCCAGCCCCCTCTGCCCCATTTTACAGATGGGGAATACTGAGGTTCAAGAGGGGCAAGAACTTGCTGAGCATCACACAAGTGCTTCTAGGGCACATCCAGGTCTTCAAGGGCACTCCTGCCTCCCCAGCCAGCCCAACCAGCTGCTGTCCTACCTGTATCAATGTGGCAGTGCCCTGTGGCATGAATGGTGTGCTGGCTTTCACCTCCGCGTTGGCCAAAGAACCTGGAGGCCAGGGCCTGGGCCACCGGGAAGGTCTCCGGCTGGGCAGGGTCACACACATTCACCATCTGGTTGGCTGTGTGCAGGGCCTGGAAGCTGCGCTGGCTGTCCTTCCCAAGGCCCTGCAGGACGGTCCTGCCCTGAATCCCCTTCTCACGCATGGCTTCCAGACCATCAGTCCCACTGATCTCCTCAGGGCTCTCAGCAGAGGTCCCCTGACCTCTAACCCTTTTCCCTGCTGGCTCCCCTGCTCGGCACCATCTCCCTCCTCCCTTTCCAATAGGAAAATTCTCTCAACCCTCAAGCAAGTGGGAATCCTCTTCCTACTCTGGATTACCAGAGTCCCACTCACCTGACCCAAGAAACAGCCTTCTTGGAGCAGGGCTCTAGAGGGTACCAGGGGGTACAGGGGGTGTCAATTACCTTGGCTATGCCCAGAAGCAGCTCCAGATCCACCAAGAGATTGTGGACATCCCGGTGGAACACAGCCAGCTCAGCCCGGCTCAGCTGGAACATCTTCTCAGGGTCAGGCGCTGCAATCATGCTTCCCTTCCCGGCCCCCAGGAGCCCATTGCAGGCCACTTCCACATAGAGGGTGAGGCTATAAACAATGGAAGGCAGCCTCAGGCCGAGACAGTGGCACAGGACTCTGGGGACTTGGCGGGGGCAACCAAGACGCATCTAGCTGAGCCCAACCTGTCTGCCTCCAGGATCCACCACCCAGAGGATCCCCCAGTACGTTAAGAGTGCATGTGGGAGGGCTGTGCCAGAAACATCAGATGGATCCCATGGCCTGCTGTCAGGGAGGATAAGTAGCAAAGTTTGTAATCATCTAAATGATACTGCTATTTAGTCTTATATATTTCCAGAGTTGTCTTTGCGAAGCACTGCCTTGGCCTTGGAAGCCTCTTTGCATATTAAAAGCATGTTTGGATCTCTCAGGCTCGAACTTTTAGACCCAAGATCTAAAACCAGCATGGCCAACACGGTCAGGCCATTCATTGGAGAACAGGCTGGGCTGTGGTGCTGCCATACGCAGTCTTCAGAGAGCAAACATGACTTCCTCAGGGAGGCCTTCCTGACCTCACTTCCCCGCTAAGTCTAGAGCAAAGTCCTCAATGGAGCACCCAGGATTTCCTTCCAGAGCCCTCAGCGTTGTCATATGTGAGTAGATCTGTCTCCCTTTGTTGTCAAGGACTATTTTATTCACCCCCATACTCCCAGTATCTGGAAGCATTTGAAACAGGGTTCAATCAATATAAAACACAATCATAATGTCTAAGAAGTATTTTTAATGGTATCATAAAATGTCCATGTTATAATATGGAATGTAAGAAGTCAGGATACAATAGGAAATAGAATCTGAACTAATAAAAACTATGCCGGAAAAATACACCAAGAATATGAATGCTGGGCCCTCAGATGTGGTGGCTCACACCTGTAATTCCAGCACTTTGGGAAATTGAGGCAGGCGGATTACCAGAGGTCAAGAGTTTGAGACCAGCCTGGCCAACACGGTGAAACTTCGTCTCTAATAAAAATTCAAAAAATAGCTGGGCATGGTGGCGCACACCTGTAATCCCAGCTACTCAGGAGGCTGAGGCATGAGGATCGCTTGAACCTGGGAGGCAGAAGTTGCAGTGAGCCAATATCGTACCACTGCACTCCAGCCTCGGTGACAGAGGGAGACTTTGTTTCAAAAAAGAAGAACATGAATGCTGAGATGGTAATAACGGCCATCTCTATTCTAGGGAGTGGAATAATGGTAGCAGTTTGCTTCCTTGTGGTTTCCTGTATTTACCACAAGAAGGCAAACATTATTACTATTTTTGAGACAAGGTCTCACTCTGTCACTCAGGCTGTAGTGCAGTGGTGTGATCATGGCTCACTGTAGCCCTGACCTCCTGGGCTCAGGTGATCCTCCCACCTCAGCCTCCCAGGTAGTGTGGGTCACTGCACCCAGCCCATTATTTTATGGTTAGGAAAAAATCATGCTTTCTAAAAGCAAGTGATGAGATGTGAGGATGATTATGCTGGAGCAGAGGGGTGCTTCTGAGATCACTCTGGGCCTCAGCTACTCCTTGCTCACTGGTACTCCCTCCCTGACAGCACTGGTCAACCAAGGCACAGGGACTCACCTTCGGGGGTCTCCTTCCCCCAGCCTGTCAGTCAGGACATAGCTGGTCTTCTCACCCTCTTTGGTTAAACCCTAGTAGGGAGAGGAGTGAAAGAGATAAGGCTTGAAGCCTTTGGACAGATCAGGTAAAGCGTCCTGGTCCCCACGGGTCCCCAGCTCTGGGTCCACCCTGCCAAGCAGGGTCAAGATCGGCAGATCAGGGACCCCTGGCATATGCCCCAACTCCCATGGCAGCCGGCACCATGACCACCAAATAGACCCCATTTACTACTGGCAAAGCCCATGGTCTTAGGGGAAGGGTACTGAGAAAGGGTTAGGTGGCCTGAGTGTGGTTTCTGGTGGCCTCTGCACCCCTAAATAAATATCTGAAAAGAAACTCTATGAAATCAGGAGCAGGTTTGCCTCATTCCCTTCTATACCCTGGTGCTTAAGGGTCTGGCCCAGAATGGACACCAGGGGGTATTTGCTGAGCCAGTGAAGGGAGGGAGAGAAGGAAGAACAGTCTTGACTCCAGATTGAGAGTCAATCCAATTTGAAATGGAAGCTATGTGAACCTGAGTGAGTGAACTAACCTCTACACATCTCTGTAAATGAATATAAAGACCTACCACATAGGAGTGTAAGGACTAAACCTGATAAGGTTGGAGAATGAACAAGACACTTAACGTTGGTTTATAGCTGGGGAATGGGATGGGTGACAGGGAATGATCCATTAGTTTATCTAGAACTGTTTGAAATGTTTGCCTATAAGTTTGTATTACATATAATAAAAACTAAGGACCAATTACACAAATGCCAAAATGGCAATTTCCCTAGTCCTGAAATTGTGATGCCACCCTGTGATGCCACTCAGCTGTGGCTTCTCCAGAGTCTACAGGAGAAGGGCTGTGGTCATTTCAGGGCTGAAATATGGCCATAACTGGCCCTAGGGTAGGGCTCCTCACCTGGACAGGCTCCCCATCACGCCACACCAGACCTTCTCCATCACTTTCCCAGCAAAGGTGAACTTCCTGGCCCACCCATGCCTCTGGGATGGTCAGCTCCACTCGGAACCAGCAGGTCCACCATCTGCAAGAGAGCTGTTGTGATCAGCCTAGAGGTAGAAGCCCTCTCCTGACATCCAACACCTTTAACCAACACCTTGGATAAAGTGTTGGCAGGGGCCTGAGACTCTCCAAGCATCTGCAGTGTCACAAGGTACTCAGCTTTGAGCCACAAGAAAGGAGCAACAAGGTGAGCAGCAAGATGATGGAAAGAGGCAGAGGTGTCAGAGGTCCTTTAGGGTGCCCAGAAGCGGCTAGGAGGGGATGAAAACCGTCCCCTGAAGACTGAGGAACCAGGGAGCTGTTCCCAGCAGAGGGTGCTGCTCAGCCCCACGCAGTTGTCTAAGACAGAGGGCGGACAACGAAGGCGTGGCCAGGAGCTGGGTTGGGACGTCCCTTGGGCCCACTGGCCCCGCCCACCCGCTGGGCGTTACATACGTGGGTCCGAAGCTGTCGCCGACTTGCGCCGGGCGGAAGTCCTGCTGGACTGCCTCCTGGTAGGGAAGTCTCTCCGGTGTCAGGAAGCTTGAAAGCGCGGCCACGGGGCAGCTGGCCCCAAAAAGCCTGCGTGGGACCAACCGGTGGGCGCGTGCTGGAGGCCGCTCCGTTTCCGACCCGGGGCCAGCTGGCCGGTGGAGCCGCGCTTTCCCTGGATCCTCCACCAAGAGGGCTGCCTGGCCGCGCCACGGCACATTCCACTCCCTAACCCCTCCTCCCTGGCCCGTCTTGTGCGCAGCGGGCACTTCGTTCCCCGGCACGGCTGGCTGCAGTTTGGGTTTCCCCCCCGGAAGTAAAGGCTGAGGCGCAGGGATGCGGTCGGCCGGCTGCCGGGAGCTGGGACCACACCTGCCGCGGAGGTTACAGTCGGTAAAGTAGAGCGGCGACACGAACTTCTCTACCCGCTCCAGAGTGGTGCGCCAGTGCTTCAGAGCTGGCGCCGCCGCCATCGCCATCGCTATCGCTGAGCTCTTGCTCCTCTTTCCGGAAGGCCCCTGGCGCTGCTGTTTCGCTCCACGGCAGGAAACCAAAGGTTCCGGCGTCCAGAGGGCGCCTTCCAGTCCCGGGCAGCTTTTCGTGGAACACCAGTGGCTCTCGGAAGCCCAGCTGCCGTCTGAACCTTCAGCCGAGTTGGAAGCTAGAAACTGCACTTTCGAGGCTGTCCTATGCTGTCCGAGCTAGTGGGCCGCAGGGCAAATCTCAAAGTAAGATGGGAAATCTGATTATTAAAACTCTCAAAGGTGTCGGGACAGACTTAGGCCCTTCAGCAGGAAGGGCAGGAGCCTCAGCTGCTGCAGACCCAGCCAGACCTCTGCCTCTAGCTGTCGGGTAACACGGAAACTGGTGTTTGCTTCACGTGGAGAGCCAGACTGCCTAGAATGGGTGTTTTCATACTGGACGGAGGTCAGGGTGTTAGCAGGAAGGTAGAGCTTTACGCCTAAGTGACCACGACTTCTACGATTATATGCTTTGTGTATATCAGTATACACCGCACATCACCAGAAACTCGGAAACGAGTTTGAGATGTCAGAACAGTCATGGTATTCCTGATCACAAAAGAAAAATATATTTCACCATATAGGACTGTAGAGTCCAGGGAAGCCATAATAGCAGAAACAGACCTCCAGTTTCATTCTCATCCCTAGTACTCTACTGCAGCTTTATTTTTTTTTTCTAGTGGGGTTGCCAAGAGAGTCTTTGTCTATAAAATCATTAGGAAGAAAAAAAATACACAAGATTAGCCCTGATATTTTAATGGAAATACTGACCAAGTTTACAACATTTCAAATGCAAATCACACGGAAAGGTAACTTAAGTACAGAATAGCAAACGTAATTTAAAATAAAGATAACCTGCTGCTGCATATAATACAGATGACTGGGTTTAGAGCTTGGAGCTCAGATGTCAGACAGCAGGAGGAATAAAAATGCTACTTGTGAAAACTCAGGCTGTACTAAGTAAAACTTCCTCTTCTGTTGGTTGCACTGCTGAGTTGGGACTTTCTCTTGAACTGGCCTTGAATTCCTATCCTGACCTGCAGACAGGTGTCACTGCCCCAGCTTTGCCCTAAACTCTCCTCCCACAAAGCTTTTTGGCACCCTACACTTTGGCTCACAGTCTCCTCTCCCCAGTACAAAACAAAAGCCTAAAATCAGGTTAGGTCTGGTGGTTCACGCCTGTCATCCCAGCTCTTTGGGAGGCTGAGGTGGCAGGATGGCTTGAGGCCAGGAGTTTCAGACCAGCCTGGGCATCATGGCAAGACCTTGTCTCTACAAAAAGTTTAAAAAATTGGCCGGGCATGATGGCATGCAGGTACTCAAGAGGCTGAGGTGGGAGGATTTGCTTGAGCTTGGGAGGTCAAGCCCGCAGTGAGCTATGATTGTGCCACTGAATTCCAGTATGAGTGATAAAGCAAGACTTTGTCTTTAAACAATAATAAAAGCCTAAAATCAGAGAGGTCAACCATGTGTTTTGAAAATCCAGGAGCCAAAAAATAATGTTTTTCTTTTTGGTGGTAGTGTTGGAGATTTTTAACTAAAAAGCAAACATAAAACACCGAAAACATTGCTGGTTACAACTAAAACTTGCATAACAGTTGCTGAAGAAAAATCGACCAGAGTACTGGGAGGGGCTTAGTTGGTCTTTGTTCACAAAGTTCAGTTTAATCACATAGAAAAATCCTAATCATTCATGTTTAAGTGTCTGCTATTTTAAATTTATGTCATTAAAAAAATAGGTATCCCATTTCAAATTCTCTCCCTCCCAACCCCATTTATAAGGTATACCACATGCCTTATACACTTTTTCAAATACTGGTTTGGTATTTAAGTTGCTCACCCCCATCCATCACCAATGTAAGAAAAAATATATAGAAATACAAACTACACAGCTTGACAACTTACCCAAATATAAAATATTTTCAGATATTTGAACAAGGGAAAAAAATACACTAAAAGACTGAAATATTCTAAGATTTTGGAATATTTTGATTTGGGACAAGTGCAAGTAACAAGTTTTTAAAGTGAAATCCTGTTTGTACCCTGGATAAGGAACTGAAGCCAAAATCCCTGCTTCACAATATTCTCTGGTGAGGACAAGGGACGTGGGTTGAGAGTTTATTCCTTAAGTAAGAACCAAGCTTTATTTATTTACAAAAAAAAAAAAAAATGTTGGGGAAAAGGGGAAGACAAGTTTTACACAAAAGTACTACAATGGTAACTCCCTTTGGTAAAAAGTGTAATAAATGTCTTGTACATCTGTTCATAGGTACTAAATCTGAAGCCACATAGTACTATGGTACACAAGAAGCTAGAGCAGTTATGCTAGCACATCAAAGCATATTTCTTTTAATAAAAAATCGACAGTATGTACATTATGTACAAAAAAACAAGTTAAAATTGTGTGTGTGTGCGTGTGTGTGTCAGAGTAAAGCTGGTGGATGGCACTAGGGCAGACTAGTAAAGAGGCAGATACAAAACAGTTCCACGGGAGCTAAAAAGGACGACTGATTTGAACTTGTTGAGGTTGAGAACCAGAGGAGAGAAAAGGGTAGGCAGCAAGGGATTCGTCAGGAATAAAATCCACAAGATGATCTATCCCAAAGCCAAACTGCAGGTCCCAGATAAAACCTAATGGGTGATCTTAGATGTGCTCAAGTGACCAGAAAAAAAAAATCAAATCCAGTTTTTTTTTCCTTTTGTGGGGAGGGGAGAGGAGCAGTGACCATCATAGTTCCAATCCATCTGAGTATTAAATCGTTCCCCAGTCTGTTTTGTAAATCATCTCCAAGCAGTCAGAGTGTGAACAGCATCCGGTTCCTTCATTGAAAGTTAGGCCACAGGAGACTCCAGTCTTAGCTCTGCTGGTGTGTGCAAGCAAACTGCATGTTTTTGCTTGCATGGACTTCCTTCCCCTCCAAGGCAGGCTATACCAAAAACCCTTTGGGAAAAGTTCCAGCTTCAGCTTTGTAAGGTATTCACGTTCCTAAAGTAGCCCACTTGGCGCCAGGCTGCACCAGCCACACACAGGTCACGTGGCCATGTCCCAGAGGCCCAGTGAGGCTTGAAAGGCATCTTCCTTGTTTCTTCAGTGTGTGAGTGCATAGGCAGGCCCACACACACACACCCACACACACCCCAAGTTATCTGCTCTGGCTTTGCAGTTAAGGGGCTTTGAATACTGTGCCGTATTTGACACGATACTTGTTAATGCTCACAAAATGCAGGGTCTCTGTATCACAGGTGGTGGTACAGGGCACCAGGCCCTCCAGCCCCTCACCCATGAGCCACTTGCTGGTCTCCGCTGCCATTTCACGGGGCACATGCTCCTTGGTCCATTTATCTACCCAGGCCTGGAATCTCTGATGTAGACGCTTGCTTACACGCTCATGGGACTGCAAAACCAAAAAAAATAAAAAATTTTTTTAATTAAATGAAGCAGAACCAAACAAGAACCCTTCAAATACAAAGCCCAGTTTTCTTCTAAAGGAGCAGAGGAAAGGTGTGGGCTTCAGTCTTAGATACTGTTTTTTTCTTTAAAAAAAAAAAAAAAAAGATTCTTGGCTGGGCGTGGTGGCTCACGCCTGTAATCCTAGCACTTTGGGAGGCAGAGGTGGGCACATCACCTGAGGTCAGGAGTTTGAGACCAGCCTGGCCAACATGGTGAAACCTCATCTCCACCAAAAACACAATTAACTGCGTGTGGTGGCGGGCACCTGTAATCCCAGTTACTCGGGAGCCTGAGGCAGGAGAACTGCTTGAACCCAGGAGGGCGGAGGTAGCAGTAAGTCAAGATCGCACCACTACACTCCAGCCTGGGTGACAAAAGTAAAACTCTGTCTCCAAGGAAAAAAAGAATTCTTTGTTTAAACAAAAGTTAAAGAGGTAAGAACATAAAACCATGTAAGGACATGAAAATCCATAAAGCCTCCAAAGAAATGCGAACACAGGTTTTGGGCTGAAAAAGCTCACTGTTCTCAATTTTAGCATGCGTTAGTATAACCTAGGGAATGCATTAAAAATACACATTTCTGATCAGGCACAGTGATTCACGCCTGTAATCCTAGTACTCTGGGAGGCCAAGGCAGGCAGTTCACTTGAATTTGAGACCAGCCTGAGCAACATGGCAAAACCCCGTCTCTATAAAAATACAAAATTTAACTGGGCATGGTGGCACACACCTGTAGTCCCAGCTACTAGGGAGGATGAAGTAGGATTGCTTGAGCCGGGAAGTGGAGGGTGCAGTGAGCCAAGATCGCAGCACTGCACTCCAGCCTGGATGACAGAGCCAAACCCTGTCTCAAAAAAGACAAAAAACAAAAAACCCCCATATTTCCTTGGTTTTACCAATCTGCATTTTAAACCAGCAACCAGCTGATTCGAATGTATCCTGAGTGGGACCCAATGAGCCGTTGATCACTTCTATCAACATGGAGATCCACTCCTAAGCCAGACAGTGCAAAGCAAAGGGCTTAAAACCCACTCTCCCTCCACCATGTTACCCCGCCTTGGCAAGCACAGTCCATGGCAGATCTTCTGTGGGGGGGTTCTGTTCCCACCAATGCACCCAGTAAAAATTTATTGGTGCCTACATGCAAGGATATTAGAAGAGATACAAAGACAAAACTTGTGTTGCCCAGTGTCCCAAATCATTTCAATCAGAGATACGCAGACGCACAACACACAGTAAAGAAAATTAGCCAGGTGTGGTGGTGCACGTGTGCCAGGTACTTGGGAGGCTGAGGCAGGAGAATCACTTGAACTCAGGAGGCAGAGGATGCAGTGAGCTGAGATCACATCACTACACTCCAGCCTGGGTGACAAGAGTGAAACTGTCTCAAAAATAAATAAATAAACAAAATCTACAATGTAACTCTTGCAATGCCACTGCCACCCTAGTAGTCTGGGTGGTCCCCACATCTCATTTGGAACAGGGCACCCTTTTGAGTGGTCTCTGCTCTTCCAACTTGATGCATATCCACCTCCATTCTCCTCACAGCAGTCCAAGCTATCTTTGTCAAATGTCCCAATGTACCTCAATCAAAATCCAAACCATGGCCTATTGGACAAAGCAATGTGGCCTCTGCCTACCCTTCTAACTTCATGCAACCTTGAGCCACAATGGTGTTTGTAATTTCTTGGACATCCCAAGTCCTTTCCTCCCTCTCAGTCTTGTACTTGCTGTCCTCAACTCTTCACCAGGCTAATTCCTTGTCATTTATTCAGGCCTCAAGCATCACTTCCTTTGAGAAGACTCTTCCGGTGAAAGCAAGGCCTGTATACCAGTTACCCTTGATTATTTCACCTGATTTGTTTCTCTGGTAGTGTGTATCATCACATTAACTTATCTGCTCTACTTCATAGCTGTAGTCCCAGGGCCTGGCATAACACCCTGTACATAGCTGCACCAGGAAGGTTTCACAATTGAGACAGAATGTAAAAACAGGTAGGACTCATACAATCAAAAGATAAGATACTACTTGAGATGTAAATACCAGGAGTAACTTGACCAAAAAGGTGCCACCAGGTATTTACCTGTTCTTAGGGGTTGAACTGTGTTCCCCCTAAAATTTCTGTGTTGGCTGGGGACAGTGACTCGTGCCTGTAATCCTAGGACTGTGGGAGGCTGAGTCGGGTGAGACTCTGTCTCAAAATAATAACAACAATCATATATTGAAGTCCTAGCCCCCAGTATTTCTGCATGTGACCTTATCTGGAGGCAGACACACACACACACAGGTAGAAACACCGTATGAAGATGAAGGCAGGGATCTACAAGTCCAGAAACGCCAAAGATTGCCAGCAAAGAACCAGAAGCTAAGAGAGGGTTGGAACAGATTCTCCCTCACAGTCCTCAAAAGGAACCAACACTGCTGGCACCTGACTCTGGACTTCTAGTTTCCACAACTTTTGTCATTTAAGCCACACGGTCTGTGGTACTTTGTCACAGCATCCTTAGAAAATCAATATACCCACTTCCTCAGTAAGTCTCAGCTTTAAGAACAGGTTTCCATAAACAAAGAGAAACAGTCAGAAGACTCTCGGCCTCCCCTGGTCCTGGCTGGGGTGGGAGATGTGCACAGCAATTTCAGTTACTGGTTCTCACCTGATGAGCCCGGAGCAGGGCGGTCCTCCGATACATATAGTCCTCTGACTTGATCACATACACCATCTTGTAGGAATTCAGCTTGAATCTACACTCCAGCTTATCCAGACTATCCACATTCTCCATGGTCTTCTTACTGTTTCCTTCCTTCCCTTCCTTTTCCTGCTGCTCTCGACCACGCTGACACTTCCGGATCCGTCGTAGATTCCTATGGCAGAAAAGCCCTGCAGGATGAGAGCTCATCCAGAAGCAGATTCCCATGACTTCCCTCAAGTGAGTTTTATTATATGTTTGCATAGTACTCATCCCAATTTGTTAAAAACATACAAAAATGTTCAATTGTTTCACTGCAAAAAAAAAAATTTCAACTGCAAAGGTACACAGAATAAAAAGTAGAAATCTTTGCCCATCCCCTATTTTAGCAGATGCAGCCAGTTAAGAGTTTTAATTAGAAACTTCTAGGCCTCTGTCTGTAAATTTATACATGTTATTACCAGCTATAATTCTGCTTTGGGATTTGTTTTTAAGACAAAATGGGATCATACTATGTATTTTGTCGTCAACTTTTCACTTACTGTCAAGAATAGTTTTTCATTTTATGACATAGATTAGTCTCATTCTCTTTAACTGCTGCAAAAGAATGTACCCGAATTTACCATTCCTTAACAGCTTCTTTCAACTGAGGTTCCTCATGTGAACCACATAACAAAAAATTATTTGAATGCCTATTTTTAAAAATTCCCCCAGATGATATAAACTAGTACCATGCTACATACCCAACAAATAAGATAATTCACACGATTAGATGCCCTGGGGGGTGAGAGCCTTGCTAAATCTCTTCAACATCCAGTGAAGAAAGGTTATCAGCTTGACAATTATATAATTTCCCATAATTTGCTATTAAAAACACTGCTTCAGGTTGGCTGCTGTGGCTCACGCCTATAATCCCAGCACTTTGGGAGGCGGGCAGATTGCTTGCGGCTCAGGAGTCTGAGACTAGCTTGGGCAACATGGCAAAACCCCTTCTCCACAAAAAAATAAAAAAAATTAGGCAGGCATGTGATGCATGCCTACAGTCTCAGCTACTTGAGAGGCTGAGGTAGGAGGCTCGCTTGAGCCCTGAAGGCAGAGGTTGAAGTGAGCCAGGATCCCACCCTGTACCCCAGCCTGGGAGACAGAGCCAGACTCTTGTCTCAAAAAAATCCCAAAATATTGTTTCAGTGAGTATCTTCGTATATATGTATTTCTATAGACAGCAATTCTTTGTCCAAGGACCCTAGGGACCAAAAGGGTTCCAAGACCCTTTCAGGAGATCTGTGAGATTAAAACTATTTTCATAATAATACTAAAACATTATTTCCCTTTCTTGCTGGGCTGACATCTGCACTGGCAGCACAAAAGTAATGGTGAATAAAAATGCTGGTGGTGCCTGTATTGTTTGGGAACAAATTGTTACCAAATTCCAATATCAATTTACACATCACTGAGCTTTTCATACAGTTGTCAAACTCCGTTTGTTTATCTTGTACCATAAATGAATCCTTTTTCCTCCATGATTTTGTAACTTAATGCAATTATGATTCAAGTCTTTGCATTTTACACTGACCACAGAATGACCTTAAGTGAAAAAAGCCAGTTTCATTTAAGAATGTTTCTGATGGGCTGGCCACGGTGGCTCACCCCTGTAATCCCAGCACTTTGGGAGGCCAAGGAGGGCAGATCACTTGAGGTCAGGAGTTCGAGACCAGCCTGGACAACATGGGGAGACCCCGTCTCTACTAAAAATACAAAAATTAGCCGGGTGTGGTGGCATGCGCCTGTAATCCCAGCTACTCGGAAGGCTGAGGCAGGAGAATGACTTGAACCCAGGAGGTGGAAGTTGCAGTGAGCTGAGATGCACCACTGCATTCCAGCCTGGGCGATAGAGTGAGACTCTGCCTCAAAAAAAAAAAAAAAAAAAAAAGGAATGCTTCTAATGAAGCAGTAACATTTGTTATTAAATCCCGCCCCTCGGTTTACATCTTTTTAACATGCCAATGTGATAAAGCGCCTTTGTGTGCTAAAGTACAATGGTATTCTTAGAGAAAAGCACTTGAGCAATTGCTTGAGTTACAAGTAGATCACCATTTTTACCTGAAAGAAGAACTGATTAAATGCAGGCAACCTCAGCCAAGTATCTGGCGGATGTTTTCTAAATATGAACAAGGGAGCCAATAACTTCAAGGAAAATAATGTTGCCAATGATAAGACTAGAATTTTCAAGCAACGCTATGAATTTTGGTGAACCGGTATCAGCCACCACCCTGAGCTTGACATATTCCCAGTACTTAAAAAGATGTCTGATGACTTGGAGATAGCAATATTAATCAATGTGATTTTTTTTGGAGACACTGTAAAATATATCAACATTTAGTAGGTCTGTACAATTTAGTAAGCTAATATTTTCCAAATAGCCAACTGCATAAAGTTACAAAATCACAGAGGAAAAAAGGATTCTTTCATGGTACAAAATCAATCAATGGATTTTGACAACTGTATGAAAAGCCCACTTATGTATAAATTGATATTGCAATTAACCATTAAGAAACTATCACTGGTAGTTTTGTTGTCATATGAAAGAATATCCAGTTATCTGAAAGGATCTGAAAATACTTCTCCTTTTTCCAGCTACACATTTGTGTGAGGCCAGATTTTCTTCACATATTTCAACCAAACAACATAATGTAACAGATTGAATGTAGAAGCAGACACAAGAATCCAGCTGTTCTTCTAGTAAGCCAGACATTAAACAAGTTTATAAAATATAAACAATGCCATTCTATTCCTAAAAAATATTATTTAAGAAAATACAATGGGCTTAACATTGTTATTTTATTTATTTTGTTTTTCAGACAGTTTCCCTCTGTCGCCCATGCTGGAGTGCTGTGGCGCAATCTTGGCTCACTGCAACCTCTGCCTCCTGGTTCAAGTGATTCTCCTGCCTCATTCTCCCGAGTAGCTGGGACTACAGGCGTGCACCACCAGACCTGGCTAATTTTTTGTGTTTTTAGTAGAGACGGGGTTTCACCGTGTTAGCCTGGATGGTCTCAATCTCCTGACCTCATGATCCGCTGCTTTGGCTACCCAAAGTGCTGGACTACAGGCATGAGCCACTGCTCATGGCCAAATATTGTTATTTTTAAAATGAATTACAGATTTAAAACATTTCGTTGTTTCAGTTTTTGTTTCTATCTTGGTAAAATTACCAGTATAATCCATATGAACAAAAGCTCTTTGGAGTACTCATGCTCTACGAGTGTAAGGGGTCTCGAGGCCAATAAAATGAGCCCCTTAGCTGTCAGACAAAACATGAGAAACTGAAATTCTAGAGGGAAGGTTTCATACATTTCAACTACCCTGCCATCAGAACGATTTTTATCAATTTCTTTTTTCTCACATGACATAAATGTGCCTCCTTCCTCATATCCTGGTGAGAGATATAGGATGACAGGTTTATTGCAGCATGTCATTAGCATGGAGCCTGTTTTGTTGAGAGGAACCTGACAGAGCAACTGCTCAAATGTGTTAAATGATTCAATGAATGGAGAACCTGGCAGGGCCCTTTTTGCTGGCACCCTTTTCCCATGGTCTCTTTAGGACTCAAGTCTAATAACACTGGTATGACACTTTCTTGAAAACCTAAGACAAAAGATTTCAATTCAAAACTTTTAAGAAGGATAAAAGCCATTCTACCTATTTTATACTTCTTAAACTCTGTTTTCATATACTTGGAGAATCAGTATCATAATCTGCCTATACAGAGAGGGACCGTTTTAAAACTTCTGTGCAGAAAAGAGTTAATATAGCAGGCCTAAAACTGCTACTCTTTGAAAAGCCTGCATATAAAAGCTGGCCCTTGGCTAGGGGCTAGGATCTTGGATTTTGGGCAATGTTTTACCATTTCCTAACTCATGTAACCTAAACTATGTGTACAAACTATATAGCGTATGCTGACAACCTGCTTTCTTTCTGAGAGTGAGACTTTGGTAAGGAGGTTATTGTTGATTCCCTATAACTTTCACCTCCCAGACGCTCTGACACATGCTCCAGGTAAGCCTATGTTGTGACAGCCACATAAACCTTGACTTAGCATACTCAGCAGATAAAACAAATGAATAAAACATATGAAAAATAATAATGTGAAAGTCATTTAACTCTCAATTTCTCAACCATACACAAGTACAGACTGCTAACAGGTGACAAGGCTCACTCACCTCGGAAGAAATACTGGTTTCTGTGCTAGATGTTCACGAAGCTCAGGCGAGGTAGTATCAGAATTCATATATCGCTCCACATAGTCTGACCAGCGCTAAGATGGCAAACACAAAATAGAGATGGAAGGAAATCACAAAAACAGCTCCTAACACATCAGGTACTCTACTAGTAAATTCTATGACTACAGTACAAATTCATAAATTTCAAGATAAAAAAAAGTCCCTTTCTATAATGACATGATTGTTACTAAGTATTGAAACACAGATTAAAAATTCTGTTAGCCAGCAATACTGCTAAATTTCTCTGAGATGCTAAGGTTATCAGAAGTTGTAAACAGGTAGAAGCTGTCTCACTGACAAGTTTCATTTCCCCACAGAGGATTTTGTTAAACAACAAAATTTATATTATAGTGGCAAATGTCTGAAAGTATCCCTTACATTACAATCTAGATTTCTGACATCTCATTTAAAAAAAAAAAAAGAATCTGGCGATAAGCCAACGTTCCCACCAAACAAGTCATCCCACATGTACCCCCCAACATCATACATATGGCCTGGCTCTTCCATTTACATTATCTGCCAGAACCAACTATGATAATCACACCTGTGTACTCAGGGGCTGAAAACTCTGGGCTTTATTGGTCCAATAAAAAGTAAACATGACCCAAAGAATCAAGATGACATGAAAAAGATGGTACCTCATTTGTTGGTTTTTATACTTTAGGAAAAAAACAGGAAAGCTGCCAACCGTAAGACTTCCTTAGAGGAGATAGCTTTAATAAGTGCAAGATGACGTTAACATCTACAATCAGGCAGCCCTTCTCTTCAGCTGAAGACATGGCTGGATTGACTCGTACTTTAAGCATCCAGGTCATCCATGCATCACTTGGTGCAGTGAAGCACTGACTTGTACTTTAAGCATCCACGCATCCAAGGTACCCTTCAACAGGCCTAAGGTGCCTTGGCCTTTTGGCAGACAGGGTCACTGGACAGAATCTCAGGACACGCCAGCTCTGCTTGGCAACTGGGCTCTGTGATGTACTTGCTCATACCTCTGCTTCCACAGGGTCATCCGAATTCTCCTCTTCTGTGTCCAGAAGCTCAATAGTCAGCTGGACCTGCCCTTGGCTTTGAATAAACATAAGCTGCAAATAAGAAACCTAAGCGTAAACAAAAGAGCATCTCCACAGCAATAATACATCTTCTCAAGGAACAGGAGGTGCAGAGGCAATAAAATTAGTAAACTTTGCACCAACTGAAGATATCAGGAAGATACTTAATCTTGGGAGGCCAGTGATAAACGTAAAAGTCTGCACTTACTACACGTAAAATGAAATATGTTAAAGCAAAAAGTACCATTTCACGTTTCAAACTTCTAGAATTTGCTAAAATAATAATCAATGCGACTAAGAATGTTTTACAAAACAAATATTTTGCTTGTCAGAAAGACATGTAGCCAGAACCGCAAAATGTCAATGCTCTGTCCGTTGATAATCCCATTTCTAGGATGTAATACAAAGATGGAAACGAGTTTACAGTGTTTAAAAAACAAAGGGGCTGGGCACAGTGGCTCACGCCTATAATCCCACCACTTTGGGAGGCCAAGGTGGGTGGATCACCTGAGGTCAAGAGTTGGAGACCACCCTGGCTACCATGGTGAAACTCCGTCTCTACTAAAAAAATTAGCTAGGCATGGAGGTGCATGCCTATAGTCCCAGCTACTCAGGAGGCTGAGGCAGGAGAATCCCTTGAACGCAGGAGGCAGAGGTTGGAGTGAGCTGAGATCGAGCCATTAGACTCTAGCCTGGTCAACAAGAGCTGAGATCAAGCCATTAGACTCTAGCCTGGTCAACGAGAGCTAAACTCCATCTCAAAAAAAAAGGTCAACATTGAGGGTCGGGTACTGTGGCTCATGCCTGTAATCCCAGCACTTTGGGAGGCCAAGGTGGGCGGATCATGAGGTCAAGAGTTCAAGACCAGCCTGGCCAACATGATGAAACCCCATTTCTACTAAGAATACAAAAATTAGCTGGGTGTGGCGGTACGTGCCTGTTGTCCCAGCTACTCAGGGGGTTGAGGCAGGAGAATTGCTTGAACCCAGGAGGCGGCAGGTGCAGTGAGCTGAGATTGTGCCACTGCACTCCACCCTGACAACAGAGTGTGCCTCCACCACAAAAAAAAAAAAAAAAAAAAAATCAAACACAACAAAAGCCAATAATTGCATTAATACTACAATAAATGGCTGGGCTTGGTGGCTTATGCCTGTAATCCTAGTACTTTGGGAGGCCGAGGCAGGTGGATTGTCTTGAGCTCAGGAATTCGAGACCAGCCTAGACAATGTGACAAAACATAGTCTCTATTGAAAATACAGAAAATTAGCTGGGCATGGCGGTGTGCGCCTGTAATCTCAGCTACTAGGGACACTGAGGCACAAGAATTGCATGAACCTGGGAGGCAGAAGTTGCAATGACCTGAGATCACGCCACTGCACTCCAGTCCGGGCAATAAAGTGCAACTCTGTTTCAAAAACAAAAAAAAAGGCTTCATATGCCTTAGATTAAGGAACAACAACAACAAAAAATTAAGAAGTGTTGGACCAGGTGTGATGGCTCATGACTAAAACCCCAGCACTTTGAGGAGGCTAAGACAGGTAGATCACTTCATTCCAGGAGTTTCAGACCAGCCTGGGGGCAACATGGCAAAACTCCATCTCTACTAAAAATACACAAATTAGCCAGGTGTGGTGGCTCACACCTGTGATCCTAGCTACTTGGGAGGCTGAAGGGGGAGAACTGCTAGAGCCCAAGAAGCAGAGGGCGCAGTGAGCCATTTTGTCACCACTGCAGACAGAGTGAGACACTGTCTCAAAAAAAGAACAAAACAAAAAAAAGTGTTGTTATAAATGGCACCAATTTATATGAAGTTTTTGAATTCTGAGTTCTACTAATATTATTTGTGTGATTTAAAAAAATCCATACTTAAAAGCAACACACCAACAGAGGGAAGCAAATCATGTTTTGCACATAACAACACTCAATGGTGATGGCACATGGATCTCCCCTTTCAATACCCTGAGATTCTCAGTGCCCTTATCCTAAGGGCTTTCCACAGACAAGATAGCTATCAGAATCACATGGAGAAGATCAGAGCCTGGAAGGAAACTTGAGAACTTTTTATTTCAACCTCGTTCGTTTGATATAGGAGAAAACTGAAATTCAGAGTTCTGGTTTATCAAGGCACACAACCAGTCAATAAATACACAGAGCCAGAAGCTAGATCTAGCTCAGTGTTCTGTTAAAGTTTTAAAAATTCCAACTGGGTGTGGTGGCTCATGCCTGTAATCCCAGCACTTTGGGAGGTTGAGGCAGGCAGATCACCTGAGTTTGAGAGTTCGAGACCAGCCTGACCAACATGGAGAAATCCTGTCTTTACTAAAAATACAGTAATAGCTGGGCATGGTGGCACACGCCTGTAATCCCAGCTACTCAGGAGGCTGAGGCAGGAGAATCGCTTGAACCTGGGAGGCGGAGGTTGTGGTGAGCTGAGATCGTGCTATTGCACTCCAGCCTGGGCAACAAGACTGAAACTCCATCTCAAAAAAAAAAAAATTCCGCTTCCTTTCGGCCGGAATCGCCATCTTCCAGTAATTCACCAAAATGACGAACACAAAGGGAAAGAGGAGAGGCACTCGATATATGTTCTCTAGGCCTTTTAGAAAACATGGAGTTGTTCCTTTGGCCACATATATGCGAATCTATAAGAAAGGTGATATTGTAGACATCAAGGGAATGGGTACTATTCAAAAAGGAATGCTCCACAAATGTTACCATGGCAAAACTGGAAGAGTCTACAATGTTACCCAGCATGCTGTTGGCATTGTTGTAAACAAACAAGTTAAGGGCAAGATTCTTGCCAAGAGAATTAATGTGCGTATTGAGCACATCAAACACTCTAAGAACTGAGATAGCTTCCTAAAACGTGTGAAGGAAAATGATCAGAAAAAGAAAGAAGCCAAAGAGAAAGGTACCTGGGTTCAACTGAAGCGCCAGCCTGCTCCACCCATAGAAGCACACTTTGTGAGAACCCATGGGAAGGAGCCTGAGCTGCTGGAACCTATTCCCTATGAATTCATGGCATAACAGGTGTTAAAAAAAATAAAAGGCTTCTGGACTGTAAAAAAAAAAAAAAAAATTTTTTTTTGTGTGTGACAGGGTCTCATTCTGTTACCCAGGGTAAAGTACAATGGCACAATCTCTGCTCACTACAACCTCTGCCTCCCTGGCTCAAGTGATCCTCCTATCTCAGTCTCCTGAGTAGCTGGGAATACAGGCATGGACCACCACACTGAGCTAATTTTTCTAGAGACAGGGTTTCACCATATTGCCCAGGCTAGTCTTAAACTCCAAGGCTCAAGTGACCCACCTACCTCGGCCTACCAAAGTGTTGAGATTATAGGCATGAGCCACTGTGTCCAGCCTGTAATCCTTTTGTTTTTAAGACACAAGGGAATCTTTTTTTTTTTTTTTTTTTGAGACGGAGTTTTGCTCTTGTTGCCCAGGCTGGAATGCAAAGACGCTATCTCCGCTCACTGCAACTTCCACCTCCTGGATTCAAGTGATTCTCCTGCCTCAGCCTCCTGAGAAGCTGGGAATACAGGCACCCCCTCATCATGCCCAGCTAATTTTTTGTGTTTTTAGTAGAGACAGGGTTTCACCATGTTGGCCTGGCTGGTCTCAAACTCCTGATCTCAGGTAATCCACCTGCCTTGGCCTCCCAAAGTACTGGGATTACAGGCGTGAGCCACTGTGCCCATTCCTTTTTTTTTTCTTTATGTAGAGAAGGATCTCACCATGATGCCCAACTGGTCTTGAACTCCTGACCTAAAGCGATCCTTCTTCCTTTGCCTCCCAAAGTGCTGGGATTGCAGGCATGAGCTACTGTGCTTAGCCATCCATGTTTTTTGAGACAAAGTCTCACTCTTGTCACCCAGGCTGGAGGTCAATGGCGCGATATTGGCTCACTGCAACCTCCCTCCGCCTCCTGGGTTCAAGTGATTCTCCTGCCTCAGCCTCCTGAGTAGCTGGGACTACAGGCACCCGCCACCACGCCTGGCTAATTTTTTATATTTTAAGTAGAGACAGGGTTTCTCCATGTTAGCCAGGATGGTCTTGATCTGCTAACCTTGTGATCTGCCTGCCTCAGTCTCCCAAAGTGCTGGGATTACAGGCATGAGCCACTGTGCCAGGTCCAACCATGTGTATGTTCCACCAACCTACTGCTTTTCTGTGTCTGCCTCTCCTCAGGCCTCCCTGTGCACTGAGATACAATAATATTGAAATTAAGTCAATTAGCAAGATCCAGTCTCTATCAAAAGGAAAAAAAAGAGAGGCCAGGAGGAAGATTAATTGGACATTGTGACTTGTACCTATAGCCTTAGCTGCTCAGAAGACTGAGGCAGGAGGATTACTTGAGCCCAGGAGGCGGAGGGAGGTTGCAGTGACCCAAGATCATGCCATTGCCCTGGTTACAGTGAGCTATGATCATACCATTGTATGGTTACAGTGAACTATGATCATACCATTGTACTCCAGCCTTGGTGACAGAGCAAGACTCTATCTCTTAAAACAAACAAACAAAAAGGAAATAAATGAAAGAAATCAGGCCAATTAAAAACCCGGCAATGGCCTCTAAGAGTTCACGTGAAAGGAAGAATGACATCTCCATCACTTTAAATCAAAAGCTAAAAGTGATTAAGCTCAGTGAGGAAGTCATGTTGAAAGCTGAGATATGCCTAAAGGTAGGCCTCTTGGTATGAACACAAAAGAGAAGTTCTGGAAGGAAATTAAATGTGCTACTTCAGTAAACACACAAATCATAGAAAGTGAAACAGGCTGGACACGGTTGGCGCATGCCTGTAATCCCAGAACTTTGGGAGGCCAAGGCAGGTGGATCACAAGGTCAGGAGTTTGAGACAAGCCTGGGCAGTATAATGAAAACTTGATCTACTAAAAACACACAAAAAATTAGCTGGGTGTGGTGGCACATGCCTGTATCCCTGCTACTTGGGAGGCTGAGGCAGGAGAATTGCCTGAACCCAGGAGGTTGCAGGGAGCTGAGATAGTGCTATTGCATTCCGGCCTGGTCAACAGAGCCAGATTCCATCTCAAAAAAAAAAAAAAAAAAAAAAAAAAAAATAAAAAAGAAAGAAAGAAATACCTGGCCAGGCGGGGCCAGGGGGGCATCATTAAAAACCCCGAACGTGGGGGGGTGGGGGCCGGGAAA